>JAODAL010003081.1:0-180742 GCA_025379985.1 Phyllomedusa bahiana
CACTCTGTCACTGAGGGTTGCCCCCCGAGCCCTCAGCTTTTTTTTTTTCCAGCTGTCGTTTGCCATGACTTTATCAGGCTACTTCCCCCCTTAAAGTTTTTTGGTCGTTTTCCCCTCTTAAGTGCCCGGGGAATTTTAGGTAAAAGGGGATTCAAAGAGCGGGGGGAAAGTCATCTGCGTTTTCTTACTAAAACACAAACATTGTTTTGGCCCCCAAAACCCAAGCTCCCTTGCATATTTAAGTTTGACAAAAACATTCTACAGCATCCTGCAGGCTATGTGCACCCGGGAAAATTTTGCTGTTTTTTTAACGTTTTCATCCCGAATTTAATTGGGGACCAAATTTATTTTTGTCGGGAAATGGGGCAAAGTGAACAAACCCAAAAATTTTTGAGAAATTCGCCCATCTTACAGCAACTTTAGTGATACAGGCGGGCCCGGGAGGTTTCAGCAAAAACCAATTGGGCCAATGACAGAATAACCATGTGATTTTTAAATTTACTTAGAAGTTTTAAAACTTTTTACTTCCTGTTAAATTTAAGCAGTTTAAAGGCCCCAGACCAAATTCCGTGTGGGTTTGTATTTCTCGGCCAAGCTTTGCAGAAAAAATTCAATCAATTTGGATGGAGCTTCAAATTTAAATTAAGGGGTGGAAAAAAAAGAAATTCCCAACCTGTTTTATCATCTTGACTTTGGTCCCGTGCTCTAAAAGACCCGAGGACCTTCCGGGGGGGGCTGACCCCTACCGTCAAGGGGGACGATCACGGGGATGTTTGAATTTTGGAGCCTGATCAACTCATAAAGGGTAATTTCGTTGGGTTTTTAAAAAAAACCGGATTTTTCCTTCAGACAGTCTAGTAAAAATTTGGGTTAGGGTTGTCCCCTCCTTTAGGGGCCCTTGAAAGGGGTTCAGGTGTCCCTCCAGGGTGTGCTCTGGTACACTTTTGGGAAATCATAAAACGTTACCTTTTTAAACCCCTTTAAATTTGGGTTTGTCCCTGATTGCTTTAAAAAAATTACAGCTGACAAAATTCAACCTTGTATTCCCACCTCCTGCCCCTACCAGTATTCTTCCCTCGAAACCGTGCCAGAATTTCCCCCATTTTTTTCCGGTAGCCTTTTCAATGCACCCGGGAAAAAAGGGGGCATCATAAAGGGGCCCTGCCCTTTTTCACTTTTCGGGGGCCATTTTGCAGCCCCAAGAAAACCAAAAAACCCTTTGAAAATTTTTCCCTACTCCCCCTCTCCCCCGGGCGTTTCCATGAAAAACATTGATAGCAACGGTCGTGTGAAAAAGTCTGTGTCAGCACACCCCCCCCAACCAAACAACAAACACCATCCCCACCCCCGGGAAACCCACTTACCCTTTGCTCACTGTTTTTAAAGGACCCCTCCTCTCTATACCCCCTATTCTGACTTTCAAAGCTAAAAGAAAAGGGAAAACGGGGAGGAGAACCCAAATTGCTAAATTTGGGTTTAAAAAGGGGGAGGACTCACATCTTTTCAACCCAAAATTAAAGGGACTCCGTATTTTTCCCATTGCTCACAACACACGGGCTGCTGCTTAGGGGGGGAACTTTTCTAAGAATACCCGCTGACTTTCCCCGGGGGGCATTTCCCACAGGTCCTATCATTTAAAATCCACGACAACATTTTCAAGTTAGAGAGACTTTCATCACCCTAGGGTTGAATATCGGCCCCCTAAAAATGAAACCAAACCAAATTTATTTTTTGTACGTTTATAACCTCAATTTGGGACACAAACAAACTCTTACCTTTATTGTGGGGGGGTATTATCAATCAGGATACTAAAGGGAATATTTTAAACCTTACTAAATTTATTAAAAAAAACCAATTTTCCCCCAGTGCGGGTTGGATGGTATATAACGCTATTTTCCGAATGTCTAAGAACTACATGGCTCCCCACTTTTTCCAAACCCCTCTCCTTCACCACTCCCTCACCCAGGGCAACTTCACCCTTTCCGGGGTAAACCCGGTCCGCTGCAACCCACCTCCCAAAACCCCCCCCACCAGTACCAGAATCATACAGAACTTACACCAACCCAAACCTACCCTCAAACAGATTCACCTCAAAATTGAGAAAGCTTTTAAAATGGGGCCCTTTTTAAAGAACACAGAGCCCTAAAACTCAGCCAGACACTGTACTCTACAATCAACCAACGCAAGTATACCCAGGACTTCAACCTACAAACTCCTATCAACCTAATGATTCGCCAAACTTTCAACGCACAAATTCTAGTGGACAAAGGGGCCGAATTCAAAAAACTTATTTTTATTGTAACCAACCCGAGCATATTATGAGTTGTTGCCGCACTAAAGCTCATGATGATGCCAGGAACTTTGCTAATAACGGCCACTCTGAAGCCGTCGTACCCTCGAGCATACAATCAAATCGAAGGAATGTTGGCTTTTGAAGGTAATGAAATGTTTGGTTTGATGGAACATGGAAATTGTCAACCAAAGTTGATTTTTTTTTTTCAGCAAAAATGTTTTATTACATATCAAGAATGGTACATAACATAATATAATTTTTCTCTGAAGAAAAAGAAAAGAAAAAAGAACAAAAAAAAATTCCCTGTATAAAACATAAAAAGCAAAAAAGCAGTCATTTTTTTTTGTAATGTCAGATACAGTTAATAACAACAAAAACATTGAACATGTACTTTTATCAATATCAAAAAATTTTTCAATTACATAATAACGGGATTTACTCGTATTTGATATTCTTCATTCAACATGAAAAGTGTTGTGATTATCCGTTTTTTTAAGTAAATAGATGTGGAAAAAGAACCAATTTTTCTTCATTTTGCTATGGCTTTGGGGGGTTTACTAAACTAGTCTCACAGCGGGTATTGCAAAATTTATTCTGTTGTAGCTTCTGCAATAGATGACATGGGGGGTTTTTTTTTCCCAATTTTAACTATCGTAATTCTTGTAGCTATTAAAGCGTGAGATAGAATTGCAGAAAGGATGTGGTATATATGAAAAGTGAGATTACAATAGCTAGGTTTGGTGTGGGTTAATTTTCCTTTAGATGTTAAGTGCAAGTTTTCTATTTTTTCTATGGTTGGTTTAAATGGACATTTCCCCCACTGGTAAAAAGGACCTTTAGCACCGCACTGTCTCCCAAAACAGTAGGGGTATCCCGGAGAGATATGTGCTATGTGGGGTGGGGTTAATACCAGCGAAGATGAATCTTTTCTTGACAATTCAATATGATTGGCACATTTTGAAATTTGGAAAAAATGTTAGCTGCTAGAGATGGGGCGAATCGATTCTAACGAAGTGGAATTCGTTTAGAATTTCAGGAAAACTTCGGTTCGGAAACGAAGTCGAACTTTGGGGTACTTCGGGTAAACAAAGTGTGCTTTTGATTGAAAAAATGGCTGCGAGCACATGGCGCTACATGGGGGCAAAGCACTCTGGGAGGAAGAAGGGCATTGCCTGCATGACATGTGCAGAGGTGAAGCCAATCAGAGACCGGCGGGATTCTGTGACGTCACCGCACTATATAAGTCCGGGCGCGACGCTGGGAGCTCATACCGCTCTCACTGTACTGATCAGGGAAGGTTGCTGCCGCGGCTGATAGCTCTTACTGTAGAATTTATTTTTATATAGCGATTTCTGTGGGGTGTCTCAGCTTGTCTCAGAGACTGTTCTCTTAATGTTCTTTTTCTAATTTTTTGGGGTATTGGATCTGAAATCAAGTGTGCGTCCACTGCAGCTGCATATACTTCAAATTTTCCAAGTGGGATCTAAGCCAGTTCCTGTTGTATTCTTTTAAAGAAACAGCGTTTTTACAATACAAATACCACTTCATTTTTGGCTGCTCATTTCTATTGCGCAATTTACAGCCAGGGGTTAATTAAGCGTTGTTTTGCTGGTGTGCTGACCCCAAGAAACCGTCTTTTTTTCTACTCCAAACTATTTAAATTTTTCCTGTAGCCTAATTCACAGCAAAGGTTAATTACAACTGTATCTCTTTTGTGTGGCGTAGAAAACACGCAATTGTAACACGCTACAAAAGATACTAGTTTGTGCGGCTAAATTTTTTTGGCGCAATTTACATCCAGGGGTTACTTAAGCGTTGTTTTGCTGGTGTGCTGACAAAAATAAACCGTCTTTTTCAACGCCAAAATATATACATTTTTCCTGTAGCCTAATTCATGTCCGAAGGTTAATTAAGCCTGTTTGTGCTTTTAAAATTTAGTAAAACACACAGTGTTTTTAAACGACACATACAAGTAAATTTTTCCTGGCCCTTTGTGGAGCGCAATTTATATCCAAGGGTTACCCAAGCTTGTTTTCTGGGTTCATTTGGAGTCAAAAACAGGGTGTATATTTATCATATACAGATATCATCATCATCAACAGTGTCTGTACATTTTAGAACAAACAGTATGTCAGACAGAGAGGTGGCAGGCTCTGCACCTGCGAGCAGGGCCGCCCTCAGAAATTTTGGGGCCCCATACAGCTGGAGCGTCTGGGCCCCCTCCTCCCCCCAGCCAACCCAACCCCCTGCTCCTCCCTTCCCCATCCATCCCGACACAGCCCCACCCATTCTCCGCCCCACAACCATCGCCACCCCAGAAAAATAAAAAAAAATGTTTTTGGGGTCACAAGAAAAAAATATGCAATTGTGCCATTGTTTTAGGATTTAGTTCTTGCTGGGTTATACAAAGTCCAGCAAATACCTCCACATGCCCCATTATAATGTTTCTGGCAAAGAGTTTTTACCCAGGGCCCCAAAATTGCCCCTGCAAAAAATATACAAATTTTAAAAAATTTGATTTTGTCCCACCATAATTTTTAAATTTAAATAAACCAGTTTCCAAGACCAATTTCCACCCCCCCGTTAGTGATTATAAAAACCCTCACCCCCAAAACCCTTTTTTCCTCCATACAGTGAAACCCAAAGTGGGAGATCCCGGTACACAGGTGCTTTGCCAAAAAAGTTTCTTTTCATTTAGGGGCCTTTACGGTGACATCTTTCTGAGGGTCGTTCACTTTCCCTTTTCTTTTTGTATTTCGGGTCCCCGCGGGCCCGGGTACTTTCCCCCCCTCCACCCCTCGTCCCTTAAAAAATTTTACAACACAAAAAAAACCCGAGGAACCCTCTTGTAGGGAGAATTTGTTCCCCCCTTTAAAATTAGGGCCCCCCTTTTAGGCAGAAAGGGCCCCCTCCTTTAAAATTTGGACCCCCCTGTTGGAATAATAGTCCCCCTGTAGATTAGGGCCCCCCTGTAGGAGAATGTCCCCCCCCTGTAATTAGGGCCCCCCTGTTGGCAGAATTGTCCCCCCCTGTTTTTTAGGGCCCCCTGTAGGCAGAATAGTCCCCCCCCCCTGAGATTAGGGGCCCCCCTTTTAGGCAGAAAAGTCCCCCCCCCCCAGATTAAAGGGGGCCCCCGTAAGCAGAATTTGCCCCCCCCCGTAGTTTAAAAGGGCCCCCCCGTAGGCAGAATAGTCCCCCCCCCCGTAGATTAGGGGCCCCCCGTAAGCAAAATTTGTCCCCCCCTGTATATTTGGGCCCCCCTGAGGCAGGGTTTGTCCCCCCCCTGTAGATTAAAGGGGCCCCCCCGTAACAGAAAAGTTTCCCCCCACTGTAGATTAAGCTTCCCCCGATAACAGAATTTGCCCCCCCTTTTAGATTGGGACCCCGTAAAAAAGAATAGTCCCCCCCCCCTAGATTAGGGCCCCCTTTGGGGGAGAAAATCCCCCCCCCCCCGTAGGAAAAATAGTCCCCCTCCGTAAAATTTGGGCCCCCCCCGTAGGGGAAAAAAACCCCCCTCCTGTAAAAATTTGGGACCCCCGTTTGGGGGAATAAAACCCCCCCCCCTGAAATTAGGGCCCCCTGTAGGCCCGAAATGTCCTCCTTTAGATTAGGGCCCCCTGTAGGAAAAAAAAAAATTTAATTTTCCCCCCCTTTGGGTTAGGGCCCCCCTGTAAGCCCAAAAAGTCCCCCTCCTGGTAGATTAGGGCCCCCGTAGGAAGAATGTCCCCCCTGTAAATTTGGGCCCCCCTGTAGGCCAAAAAGTCCCCCCCTTTTAGATTAGGGGCCCCCCGTAGGCAAATAGTTCCCCCCGTCACTAAGGCCCCCTGTAAAAGGAAATTTGTTCCCCCCAAGTCATTTTGGCCCCCCGTTGACAAAAAAGGGGCCCCCCCCCCGTCTTGGGGGGCCCCGTAGGGTTTGTTTTCCCCTCCCCCCCCGTATTAGGGCCCCCCCCGTAGGCGAAATTTCCCCCCCCCCCGAAATTTGGGGCCCCTTTAGGCCGTTGTTTTTCCCCCCCCCCAGTTTTAGGGGCCCCCTTTTGGGGTAGTTTCCCCCCCCCCCCGTATTAGGGGCCCCCCCCCTTTAGGTTTGTTTCCCCCCCCCCCCGTATTAGGGGCCCCCCCAGGCTGAGTTTCCCCCCCCATCCAGGGCCCCCTGTAGTGTAGTTTCCCCCCCCCTCAGGGCCCCCTTTTTAGCTGTATTTTCCCCCCCCATCCAAAGGGCCCCCCGTAGCTGTAGTTTCCCCCCCACCAGGGCCCCCCGTTGCTGTAGTTCCCCCCCCCCCCTTTTTGGGTCCCCGTAGCTTTTATTTCCCCCCCCCCATCCAGGGCCCCCCGTAGCTTTAATTTTCCCCCCCCCCCCTCCAGGGCTCCCTGTTGCTGTAATCCCCCCCCCATCCCGGGGCCCCCGTCTGTTGTTTCCCCCCCCCCCATCCAGGGGCCCCCTTTTTTAGCTTTTAGTTTTCCCCCCCCCCCTCCAGGGCCCCCCCGTGCCTTTTTTTTTTCCCCCCCCCTCCCATCCAGGGCCCCCCCTGCTGTAGTTTTTCCCCCCCCCCAACCCGGGCCCCCCTGTAGCTGTAGTTTTCCCCCCCCCCCTCCAAAGGGCCCCCCGTAGCGTATTTCCCCCCCCCCATTTCCCGGGCCCCTTAATTTTTTCCCCCCCCCAAAACCCGGGCCCCCTTGCTTGTTAGTTCCCCCCCCAAACCAGGGCCCCCCGTACTGATTCCCCCCCCATCCAGGGCCCCCCCCTGTAGCTGTTTTAAATTTTCCCCCCCCCCCCATCCCCTCCCGGGGCCCCTGTTTGCCTTTTATTTCCCCCCCCCCAAAACCGGGGGCCCCCCTTTTTAGCGTTTTTTTTTCCCCCCCCTTCCCGGGGCCCCCTTTTAGCTTTTTTGGGAGTTTAAAACCCCCCCCCCCCCCCAGGGCCCCCTGAAAACTGTAGTCCCCCCCCCCCCCATCCAGGGCCCCCTCGTTTGTGTAGTTCCCCCCCCCCTCCCCGGGCCCCCTTTTTAGGTTTTTTAGGTTTTTTTTTCCCCCCCCCCCATTCCGGGGGGCCCCCCGTAGGGTTTTTGTTTCCCCCCCCCCCCCGGGCCCCCTGAAGCTGACGTTTCCCCCCCCCCCCCCCAGGGCCCCCTGTAGCTGTAGTTTCCCCCCCCATCCAGGGCCCCCTGTAGCTGTAGTCCCCCCCCCCCTTTTTGGGCCCCATTTTGCTGTATTTTCCCCCCCCCCCTCCAGGGGCCCCCTGTAAATGTAGTTCCCCCCCCAATCCGGGCCCCCTTTTAACCTTTTTTTTCCCCCCCCCAAAAAAGGGCCCCCCTGTTGTGTTTGTTCCCCCCCCAAAACCCGGGGCCCCCCGTTGCCCGTAGTTTCCCCCCCCCAATTTCCAAAGGGGGGCCCCCGGAAAAAAGTAGGTTTTTTTCCCCCCCATTTCCCGGGGCCCCCTGGGGCGGGGTTTCCCCCCCCCCCTCCAGGCCCCCTGTAGCTTTTTAGTTTTTCCCCCCCCCCCCCCCATCCCGGGCCCCCTGTAGTGTAGTTTCTCCCCCCCCCTCCAGGGCCCCCGGGTTTGGTTTTTTTAGTTTTTCCCCCCCCCCAAACCCGGGCCCCCCGGGGCTGTTGTTCCCCCCCCCCATCCAGGGCCCCCTGGAGGTGTTGTTTCCCCCCCCCCCCTCCCGGGCCCCCCCGAACTTAGTTTTCCCCCCCCCCCACCGGGCCCCCCGTTTGCCATTGTTCCCCCCCCCCCCCCTCCAGGGGCCCCCGGGGGAGGTTATTTTTCCCCCCCCCCCATTTCCGGGGCCCCCCGTTTTTGGGGTTTCCCCCCCCCCCGGGGGCCCCCCGGGGTTTTTTGTTTCCTTTCCCTTCCCCCCCCCCCACCCTGGGGGCCCTGTGCTGTTTTTTTTCCCCCCCCCAAAACCAGGGGCCCCAAATTTGGGGGGGGGGGCCCCCCACCCCCCCAGGGCCCCCTTGGGGGGTTGCTTTTAAGGGGGGGGTTTAAAAAAAAAACCCGGGGGCCCCCCCCCTTGCTGTAAGGGTTTCCCCCCCCATTCCGGCCCCCCCTGTAAACCTTTGGGAATTTCCCCCCCCCCCCCCGGGCCCCCTTTTTAGCTGTTGTTTCCCCCCCCCCCCTGGGCCCCCTGTTGCTGTTGTTTCCCCCCCCCCATCAGGGGGCCCCCTGTAGCTGTTGGGTTTCCCCCCCCCCCCCATCCGGGGCCCCCCTTTCTGTAGTTTTTCCCCCCCCCCATCCGGGCCCCCTTTTTAAATTTTTTTTTTGTCCCCACCCCCCATCCCGGGAGTAAAAGGGGTTAGTTCCCCCCCCCTTTACCCCCCAGAGGGTTATGTAGTTCCCCCCCCCCATCCCGGCCCCCTGTAGCTGTGTTTTTCCCCCCCCCCCTTCCCGGGGCCCCCCGTTGGTTTTAGTTTAACCCCCCCACCTTAAAAGGGCCCCGGGGCTGTTTTTCCCCCCCCATCCAGGGCCCCCCCTACTGTTGTTTTTCCCCCCCCCAAAACCGGGGGCCCCCCGGGGCTGTTAAATTTTCCCCCCCCCGCATTCCCGGGGCCCCCCCGGTGCTTTTTTTCCCCCCCCATCCAAAAGGGGGCCCCCCCTTTTCTGAAATTTCCCCCCCCCCATCCCGGGGCCCCCTTTAGCTTTTTTTTCCCCCCCCCCCCCTCCAGGGCCCCTTTAAGCTGTAGTTTCCCCCCCCCCCTCCAGGGCCCCCCCCCCGTTGCTGTGTTTTCCCCCCCCCCCTTTGGGGCCCCCCCTTGCTGTTTGTTTCCCCCCCCCCAAACCGGGCCCCCGTTTTTCTGAGTTGTTTTCCCCCACCCCCTCCAGGGCCCCCTGTCGTTAATTTTTTCCCCCCCCCCCCCCCCCTTTTGCTTAGTTTCCCCCCAACCCCCCCCCCGGGGCCCCCCTGTTGCGTTTTTCCCCCCCCCCCTTCCGGGCCCCCTGTTTTTTTATTCCCCCCCCCATCCCCGGGGCCCCCCGTAGTGTAGGTTCCCCCCCCCCCCCCTCCAGGGCCCCCCGTACTGTAGTTTCCCCCCCCCCCTCCCCAAATTTCCCGGGCCCCCCCCGGTAGGGGGGTTTTTTTTTAAGGGTTTTTTTTCCCCCCCCCCCCCCCTCCAGGGGCCCCCCGTAGCTGTATTTTCCCCCCCCCCCTCCCGGCCCCCTTAGCGGGAGTTTCCCCCCCCCCCCCATCCAAGGGGCCCCCGTAGCTGTATTTTCCCCCCCCCCCTCCCGGGGGGCCCCCCTTTCTTAGTTTCCCCCCCCCCTCCAGGGGCCCCCCCCCCGTAGCTGTGTTTCCCCCCCACCCCTTTTCCCGGGGGCCCCCCCCGGAAACTGTAGTTTTCCCCCCCCCCCTCCAGGGCCCCCTGTAGCTGTATTTCCCCCCCCCTTTAAGGGGGCCCCCCGTAGCTGTAGTTTTCCCCCCCCCCCCTTGGGGCCCCCGAAACTTTTATTCCCCCCCCCCCAAACCCGGCCCCCCGTTTGGGACTTTTCTTTACCCCGCCCCTCCCCCCGGCGTTCCGTCCCTCCCAAACCCTAAAACCCCGCAGGCTTGGGCCGAGAACAGAAGCGGGCAAAGGGGGCGCCGGGGCGTCAAATTCCGTCCGCCGCCTGCAGAGCTAGGTAGGGCAGGGGCAGGGAGCGCACAGCTCTCCCTGCCCTCTGTACATCTTAATTGTAAAGCGGGGTCGCACTGACGTTTCATACAATTAAGAAGGGCCGCAGTGAAGCCGAGGGGGCGGGCCCTTTCCGGCGGGGGCGGCCCCCCCCTGGGTTCACAAAACCGCCCGGGGGGGGTTTCAGCAGTACCGGTTTTTACTGCCCCCAATTTGGGGCCCCCGCCTTGGGGTGGCCCGTGGGGACCCAAAAAATCCTTAACGGCCCAGGTCGCAGCACAGGGAAAGGGGGCGTCGGGAGCAAAGGGGCAATCGGGGAGGCCCAACTGCCGTTTTATCTAGGGGGCCGTGTTTGTTTTGCAACCCAAGTTTTATTGGGTTTAAATACTCCTCCTCTTCTCCCCGATGCACTGACAAACCCCCGCCCAAGCGGTGGAACCTCAGACACAAACCCTTAGTTTTGGAAAGGCCCGGAGTGGGTCCCGCGGCCCCCCCCCCCTTTCCCCGCCGCCCCTGTCCCATCCGGGTTTCCCCCCTCACCAGAGATCTACTATGGGGGTCTACTCACGCCACATATAGCGGGGATGAACTTTTGGGGAGGGCAACAGCACTACTTGACAGCGAAGAAAGGGGGGCCAATATCGCCTGCTTCTTGCAGTAGGGGAAAAAAGTATAATGGGAGATGACAGGGGGAGGTCATGTTTGAAGGGTCAGCCTCGGCATACCAAACCGGTGATGAGGACAGCAGGACGATGAAACACAAAAGATGATGAGTACCGACCGCACTTGGGACCGGGGTGAGGCAAGGGCTTCACTTTCGTCAAGAGAAGGAGGGTTCAGTTTGCGCCCAGGCAGCACGCAGCCCACAAGTGGGTCGTGTGGCCTAATCACAAGAAGCAGCATGTGAGGTCGGACCCAAAGCCCACGATAAAAAAAAACCCCGCCCCGGGTCCAAAGAAAGTAAAAGCACACGGGCTCAGCGAGGCATGGCGCGAAACACCAGTGCAGCGTTGCGAAAAAACCGATACTCGGCTGTGGCAGTTCTTGCTAAGACCCCGGGAGGAGCCGAAAAAGGTAAAGTAGAATCGGGGGCAAAAAGTGAACGGGCCGGGGGCTAACGTTGGCACCACGCCCGCAACACATCACGTCCCAAACCGGTGGCCGGAGAAACGTGGTCAGATGTGGGGGCCCCTCCCCGCCGCAGCAAAAAAGCGCAGCAGGCCCCCATGGCCCCTTTTCCCATCGGCCATCAAGGCCCCCACCACCTCTGCAAAGGGAGCTGTTTCTCTTTTGACTCCTCTCTTTCCAGAGCCCTCCCCTCGCTCCATGGCCCACGTCGTTCATGAGCGTTTGCAAAGAACAACAGATGCGCCCAACCTCCTAAGGACAGCACTGACCACTCCCTGCCCAAAGTTGCGGGTACGCATCCCCCCTTTCCAAGTGGTGGACCTGCACCATTCAAAACTAATGGCTTGTCCGACTGAGATGGAGATTCCAAGCCGTAATTTCTTTTAAAAAAGGCATCCCACATTTCATAAATATGTAGAACAGAAGGTGGGTCAGCCTTTTTAGCTTAAAGTTTTTCCAAGGTCACGGCAGCGCGGAGTCGGGAGCGTAACAAGGTAGGGCCAGTACTTTCCTTTACGGCCCCTGGTAATGGCTTCCAGCCCAGGCACACCAAAAACTTACAGGAACCCGTTTTCCCCCATTTTTTCAAACTGCGCCCCTGCCCAATGCCCCCGCCTCCTCCTCCACCACCACCACCACTCACCCCACAAGTATGCTCCATCATACCACATTTTGGGGGGGCACAGGGGTGCAGCAGTTCACACCTCTTCTCGGCGAACGAAGTCACACAGGGGAGGAACTGCTCCCGTCATGCAGCAAGAAATCGATGTGTCTTTTTCCCTCCGCCCAACTAAAAAATCGGAACCATGGTGACGGACAAGGGGGAACAGGGTCCGCGCCCCGGAGGGAGGGTCCATGCCCCTCATGGCGCACTGTTCAATCTTTTTGTGAAAAGGTTCCTGAAGTCTTCCCCCGATCTTCAGAAGATTCTAAAAATGTCCAGGAAACTGTGCATCACTTTTATCCATTTCCAAAAACCGGGAACCCCTCCTGGGTTTTGCAGCGGCAAATGGCCCCCCCCCAAACACCAATATGCGATGTTTTCCAAAACCGCTGGAATTTCCAGCCGCACATTTGGACCGACTGAAAACAGAGAAAGGCCATTAACGTTTTTTTGATAACCAGGCAGACAAAGAACCCCCCTTTAACTTGAGTCCCAGTGGCAGCTCATGCGTGACACCTCCTTTTGTTTGAGGCCATTCGAGGATGCACATTATTTGTCATCAGCGGGACTAGGGGAAAAACCATCCACTGCTTCATTCCTGGAACAGATGCAAAAAATCTGTCGGGCGGGGGACGGAACGGGGCGACTCATCTTTTACCACCAGAGTCCGTTAAGGGACTGAAATGGAGGAGGAGGGGGAGGGGGACTTTGGGAGCAAACATTGTCCGTGAAATGAGTGGATTTTCTCCCCAGTGACAAGAGAGGAGGAGCAGGACGCGGGAGGAGGTGGAGGAATGAGGAAGACAAGAGAACCCCCAACACCGGGCAGTATACAGTGGAAAGGGAGGAAGGGAGCCCTCGAGCCCTTTTTGGGTGCAATGGCCCCAGCTTTTTTATTTGCCTGCTAGTGACAGCCGAATGCAGCATCCGGAAGGGGAACTTCGGGCCCCACCCTTGGGACCCCCCCCTCCCGGGTCCAAAAGGGGAGCCTTTTTCCCACTTTGAGTGGGAAGAAAAAACCAAATCATAGGGAATCCCCGTAATCAGGGGGCCGCTGCCATGTGCGGCATCGCCCTCCTCTACAGGTCGACCGGGGGGTTTTTCCCACGCCACACTACGCCGCGGTTGCTGGGGAAGGGGGGGGTAGGAGCGTCCCAGCCCCATATAACCAAAGTCGGAGTCACTATGAGCAGCTTCCTTCCCCCCTAAAAGGGGGGCATCCCCACAGCAGCCGGACCTGGACATCCCTGAACCAACGGGTTGGGGCCACCTGCCCCCCTCTTGAAGATCCCTGGACTACGGGCACCAAACTGGATGTTGGCCGCAATTTCCCGGGTTTTTTTTTTGCAGGGAGAACTGTCCTCCCGCCAGTAGGTGGCATCAAGCGGGGTTCATTTTGCGCGATGCCACACATCTGCGACAGTTTCTTTTTCCCCTCCCCTACCACCACTTTTCAGGGACGGAATTTTACCCACCTCAACACCTGCATTGTGCCACTCTATACCTCATGCGCTGCTGCTGCTGGCTGTTCCGTGACCTCCACACGTGTCATTGTCCACGTCAAAACCCATCTGCTGCTTTGGGTGCTGCCATGTCCTCCACACTGTGTCATTGTGCCACGCCCGACCTCATGCTGCCCCGCCCGGACCTCCGCTCCAGTCATTGTGCCACCGTGGCTTTCCCCGTTTTGCCCCCCTCCAAATTATTGGCCACTGCCTGATCTCAGCGCGCTGTCGTGACCTCCACATGTGTGATTGTGCCACTCTGTGTCCTAAACTGTTTTTGGCCGCCTCCAGAATTCATTGTGCCACTGCCTACCTCATCTGCTGCCGCCGTGACCTCCACCTTGTGATTGGCCACCTGTGCCTAATACTGTTTTGGGGGCCCCCCCTCCAAATGTCATTGTCCCCTCTTTATCTCATATTGCTGCCCCGGGGACCGCACACTTGTATTGTGCCCCCTGTGGCCAATACTGTTTTGCCCCTCCAAATGTCATTGTGCCCCCCGATCTCATATGCTGCCCCGTGACCTCCACACTTGTGATTGTGCCACTCTGGGCCTAAAACTGTTTTTTCCGCCCCAAATGTCATTTTTGCCACCCCCCTCACCTCATACTGCTGCCGCCGTGACCTCCCTCTCATCATTTTGCCCCCTTGGCTTCCCTGTTTTTCCACCTCCAGAATGTCATTGGCCCCTTCCTACCTTTTGCGCTTGGCTTGCCGCCGTCACCCCCACACTCTGTCACTAAGTTGCCACCTGAGCTCCAGCTTGTTTTTTTTTCCCGCTTTTGCTGCATGAAATTTACAGGGTACATTCCCGCTTGAGTTTTTTGGTCATTTTTGGCCCCCTTAAGTGCCAGAATTTTATAGTGAAGCGATTCAAGACGGGGCAGTCATCAAATTCATAAAAAAACAACATTTAGAAGACCCAAAACCCAAACTCCCCCTGCAATTTAAGCACGCACAACGTTCAAAAGCACCCCCAGGGGTCTATGCACCTGAAAAGCTGCTTTTTAACGCGATTCGTGCCGAAGTAATTCGGAACAAACGAATTTTGCGGGAAAAATTTAGCAAAGTGACCGAACGAATTTTGAAAATTTCCCCCATCTCTATTGCTGCTTTAAGCCATTTTCTGTTGTATGGGGCTGGCCAACTCGGTTTTCCAAATTTAGAGCGTTCGGTTTGGAGGAGTCTTTTTTGTACAAGGGTTTTTACTGCTGATAACCTTTAGTATTCTTTTTATTCCGAGGAAATTATGGAAAGGGGGGATTTTTGGGGGACTGTCCATTCCATGATTGTATAAATTCATTTTGTAAAAAATAAAAAGGTTTTTGGGGGGTATAATTGTTGCATTAATTGTCAAGGACTTGAAGGTTTCCCCGGGGATAAGTCCCCTACTCCCCCAATCTCATGCTATCCATGTTTTATAGAGACTTCTGGAATTTCATTTTTAATAACTGAAAAGGGCAGTAAGTTTTGTCTATATACGTAGGGTTATGCTTCTGGCAATTTAAAAATTTTCCAAATGATGCTGCTTAGAAAGATCAACAATTTTAAAATTTTTGGGACTTCTGCCACATAAAAGGCAATCAAATGAGGCCCCAAAAGATCCCCTAGGAAATTTTGGGGTTTCTCTATCTGAGACCAATGTTGGAGTTTAAGAATTCCATAAAAGAGACATGGGGTTCTAGTAGGGAAACAATAGTAACAGGAGTTTTGGGGGGAGGGCCCCCATGAATACCTTTTTAACAGGTATTTTTTCAAAAAATAGGGGCGTTTTGGGGGCCCCAAAAAAATTCAACTTTGGTTTTTGAAGTTTAGGAGAAAGGGGGGGAAATAAAAAGATAAGGACTTTAGATATAAAGTATCTGGGGGAAAATAGCATCTTTAAAATTTAAAATTTAAAAGCGAGCTACCAGAAAGGGGAAATTGGTTAAAGTCATTAATTTTTTTCTGATATGAAACACTGATACCTCCCCAATTTTTTTTTTCAGGTGGTGTTAAGTTTGGTTATAATTTGATTTCCCAATAGGGGGGCAAAAAGAGGGGCCCCAAAATAAAATTTTAAGTTGGGGAGTTTTAAATTTTTAAAAAGAATGACAATTTTTTGGGGGAAGTATAGTTTTGTTTTTTTTAATTTGTAGTATAAATAGACATAACTTCCAAAAGGGCAAGAATGCAGGAATGGAATATCAGCGTTGCACATGATTAAAATATCATCTTCTATAGGCCACCGTAGGGGTTTTTTTTTATTTATGGTAATCCTTAATTAAGAGGATTTTCCCAATGTGTTTTTGCTAAAGGCTCCGCACAAATCATAGATCAAGGGGGAAAAGTGGCACCCCTTTTCTTGTTCCATTGGGGGAATTTTGGGGAAATTTTCTGAAGAAATTCGGTGATAACCCTGGCAGAGGAAGAAATTGACAACATTAGGAATTAAATATTGGCCCCAAAACCCAAATTTTTTAAAAAAACCTCTTTCATAAACTCCAATTTATCCTGTCAAATCTTCTTCCCCCTATTACAGAAAAGCAAGTGGTAGCTTTTTGTGAATTTTCAAATTGCAAACATCCAAAACTCCCGATATCATCTCTCTGTCTGCTTTGATGAAAAAAGGATGGGCTTTGCTGATCAGGGGTGGGAAGGTATCATTTATCGTTTTCTAGGATTTTAGATATATTTTATATCAAAAGGTTGAGTAGTGAAATTGGTCTTATTTTTTAACTATTTCCCTTGATTTCCCAGGGTTAGGGAAGTAAGATGGGTTTCACAAAGCATCTCTTTCCTAGTGTCCTTTGGTTGTGAGGTATTAAAAGGCGGGGCAGATGTTGGGGGTAAAAAGGGGGGAGAAGATTTAAAAATACCATTAGATAGGCCCTCTGGTCCGGGGATTTGTTGCATTTAAAATTGTTTATGGTCCCCCCTCAAATTTCGGGGGATTAGGGAATTTAAAGGGAACAAGTTGATCTTTTGGGCAAGGAGGGAGTGATAAATTTTATTTTAAAAATTGTTTAAAATCTTCCTTTTGCACTCTGGAATGTTCTTGTCAACTAAGTTTTTATAGTGATCTAAGTATGTTGCAAATGCGTTAGAAATGTATTTTGGATCGTATATTTTTTTTTATTGGGGTTGTAAATACGTTTTCTGGATCCGGGCTTGGATTTTTTTTATCCTTTTTTGGGAGGAGTCGCCAGGTCTATCACCCGTAAAAAAGAAATTCCAACGCAATCGATTTAGATGATTTTCCCTACTGTTGAGAGCAAGTGCTCAATTGCCTTCAAGAGGCAAGTCTTTCCCCCAGTTTTTTGAAAGGGTTAATTTTTTTTTGGGGAATCTAAGGGCACATGTATATCGGCTTTACGCCTGTTTTTTTTTGGGGTATTCTACGCCCCCGCCCGAAAAACCCCTTTTCAAACAGGAAAGCGGGTTAGGCGCAGCGTTCGCCACTTTCACTCGCCCCGCATGAAGGGACGGGGAGTGGTGCGGTGTGGGGGACGGGTAGGCTTCCGGGGGACCGCCCGCTCGAAAACTCCGAGGCCCGTACGATCCGAGTCGGCAAAGCGAGGGCAAAGCAGGCTCGGGAGCTCCGACAGGAACCCCCAGTTTATTTTGGTCTAAATGCTCCGGCAGAGGCGAAGTGAAGCAGGATCGGAACATGCGAGGAAGCAGATCGAAGATCGCGACAGAAATCTCGGCGCTCCGCTCCGTGCAGCAGGAGTATGATTCCGAAAAAATTGCCTTTATAAAGGCGGAAAACAGTGTCAGAAAAGAGCTGAACGTAAAAAATAAACATAATTTAAAAAAAAAGCTTGGCTAGCTCGGTCAATCAGAATAGGAGCGACAAAGACCCATTATATCCTATGGAGAAGTTTAGACCAATCAGAATCCACGACGGGACAGTTCAAAATACACTAAAAATGATGAAAAGAGCTGATTGGTTAAGCTACCGGGACATTGGCTAGCTCAGCCAATCAAATAGGAGCGACAGAGACCCATTAAAACCTATGGAGAACTATTGACCAATCAGAATAGGAGCGACAAAGACCCATTATATCCTATGGAGGAGTTTGGACCAATCAAAGGCGGGACAGTTCAAAATACAGTAAAAAGACAGAAAAGAGCTGATTGCCTGAGCTAGCGGGGGATTGTCGCTCCTATTCTGATGGGCTGGTTTATGCCGACCAATGAGAATAGCTTAAACAATTTGAATTACTGTATTTCCCGGCAATTTTCTCTATTGCAATTCCCTATGTAGCGCTGGTCTCGGCGACAAACGCGTTGTTCGGATTTTAACTGCTTTATTTGTAAAGAAGGGTTCTGCTCTTTGTCTGATAATGTTTTACATTTAATAAAAATATTTTTTTTATTAATACTTAATGCCGCACGGCGCTGAGCGCCGAGATTTCAGTGCGCCCATCTCTCCATAGACTATAATGGGAGAGGTAGCTCGCGCTCTGATTGGCTGGGATAGCCAAGCCACCGCTAGCTCATCCAATCAGCTCTTTTCTGTCTTTTTACTGTATTTTGAACTGTCCCGCCTTTGATTTTGATTGGTCCAAACTTCTCCATAGGATATAATGGGACTTTGTCGCTCCTATTTCTGATTGGTTAATACTCCTTCATAGGTTAGAATGGGCCACTGTCGCTCCTATTCTGATTGGTCCAAACTTCTCCATAGGATATAATGGGTCTCCGTCGCTCCTATTCTGATTGGCTGAGCTAGCCAAGTCCCCCAGTAGCTTCTGTAAGCGCTTCTCAATGGTCGGCAGAAACCGGCCAATCAGAATAGGAGCGACAGTGAACCATTTATACCTATGGAGAACTATTGACCAATCAAAATGCGGGACAGTTCAAAATACAGTAAAAAGGCAGAAAAGAGCTGATTGGTTGAGCTAGCGGGGGCTTGGCTATCCCAGCCAATCAGAATAGGTGCGACAGGGACCCACTAAAACCTATGGAGAACTATTGATTAGAGATGGGCGAATTTCTCAAAAATTCGATTCGGTCACTTCGCCGAATTTTCCGACAAAAATAAATTCGGTCCGAATTACTTCTGGACGAATCGCGTTAAAAAGCAGCTATTTCCAGCCTGCAGGGTGCTGTAGAACGTTGTGCCATGCTTAAATATGCAGAGGGAGCTTGGTTTGGTCTTCATACAATGTTGTGTTTTAATATATACACGCAGATGACTCCCCGCCGCTTTTTAGAATCGCTTCACTATAAAAATTCCCGGGGCACTTAAGAGGCAAAACTGACCAAAAAACTCAAGCGGGAATGTAGCCTGATAAAAGTCATGGCACGAAAGCTGGAAAAAAACAAGCTGAAGCTCAGGTGGCAACATTAGTGAAGAGTGTGGAGGTGACGGCGGCAGCCACAGCAGCATGAGGTCAGGCAGTGGCACAATGACAGACTGAGGTGGCAAAAAAGGAGGAAGCCACAGAATGGCACAATGACTGAGAACGGAATCACGGCGGCAGCAGCATGAGGTCAGGCAGTGGCACAATGACATTCTGGAGGTGGAAAACAGGAGGAAGCCACAGAATGGCACAATGACTGAGAGCGGAGGTTTACGGCGGCAGCACATGAGGTCAGGGAGTGGCACAATGACATTCTGGAGGTGGCAAAACAGGAGGAAGCCACAGAAGGCACAAAGACTGAGAGCGGAGGTCACGGCGGCAGCAGCATGAGGTCAGGCAGTGGCACAAAGACAGTCGGGAGGTGGCAAAAAAGGAGGGAAACCACAGAAATGGCACAATGACGAGAGCGGATGTCACGGCGGCAGCAGCATGAGGTCAGGCAGTGGCACAATGACACAGTGCGGAGGACACGGGAGTAGCCACAGCAGCAGCATGAGGTCAGGCAGTGGCACAATGACATTCTGGAGGTGGAAAAACAAGAGGAAGCCACAGAATGGCCAATGACTGAGAGCGGAGGTCATGGCGGCAGAGCATGAGGTCAGGCAGTGGCACAATGACATTCTGGAGGTGGCAAAACAGGGGGAAGCCACAGAATGGCACAATGACTGAGAGCAGGGGGTCACGGGGGCAGCAGCAAAGAGGTCAGGCAGTGGCACAATGACATTCTGGAGGTGGCAAAACAGGAGGAAGCCACAGAAAGGCACAATGACTGAGAGCGGAGGTCACGGGGCAGCATCATGAGGTCAGGCAGTGCCCCAATGACATTCTGGAGGTGGCAAAACAGGAGGAAGCCACAGAATGGCACAAAGACTGAGAGCGGGGGTCACAGGGGCAGCAGCATGAGGTCAGGCAGTGGCACAATGACATTCTGGAGGTGGCAAAACAGGAGGAAGCCACAGAATGGCACAATGACTAAGAGCGAAAGTCACGGCGGCAGCATCACAGTGTGGAGGACATGGCAGCAGCCACAGCAGCAGCATGAGGTCAGACAGTGGCACAATGACAAATTCTGGAGGTGGCAAAAAAGGATAGGCCACAGAGTGGCACAATTACAGAGATTTGAGGTGACGGCGCAGGAGCAACAGCATGAGGTCAGAGAGTGGCACAATGACACAGTGTGGATTCACGCAACACAACAGCCCGCAGCAGCATGAGGGCATGAGTGGCACAATGACAGAGTGTTGAGGTGGGTGGGAATACGTCTGGTAAAGATGGTGGTAGGCAGATGGAGGAAAACTGGCAGCAGATGTGTGGCATCAGGCGGGTGTGCTGCGGGTCAATTCAAGAATAGTGGCTGAGGCAGGTAGTTTGAAAAACCAGACTGACGAATAACGGCTTTGGTGTGTGGAAATACCTGGCCGATCACACGCTGTTTCATCTTGTCAAAGCGTCAGTCGTTCCACATTTCACGTGGACAAGCTGGGTTCTCCTTGGGGTAACGATGGCCACGCCTGCACGGAACACCGCTCTGTTGCCACACTACTGGCCAGGGCAGGACAGCTTTTCCCCTACCACTGCAAAAAAACTTGGCATGTTGCCGGCCAACACATCACAGATTGGCTGACCAGTAGTCCAGCGGATCTTCTTCTGAGGTGGCAGAGTGCTGTCCAAGTAGGCCACAAACGTTTGTTCAGGGGGACTGCTCCAGGTCCTGCTGCTCTGCGACTGCCCTCTCACTGAAGTAAGCTGTCATCGTGACTCCAGACTTAGGTTTCTACTGATCGGGAGCTGTTACTGCCTCCTACCCCCCCAACCTTACACCAGCAGACGTGGCAGTTGTTTACTTGAGGTGATCAGGAAACCCCCGGTCAGACCTGTCAGTGGGAGGGACGATGCCGATCATAGGCAGCGGCCAACTGATTACGGGAGGATTGCCCTATAGTATTTTAGTTTGTTCTTCACTCTTCAAAAGCTGGGAAAAAGGCTCCCATTTTGGACAGTACGGAGGTCCAATAGGGTGGGAGCCAGAATTCATCCTTCTGCCGGATGTGACTATTCGGCTGTCACTAGCCAGGACTATTAAGCGTGCTGCGGGCACTCTGCACAAGTGATTCCGAGGGGGCATCCCTGCCTCATTTCCACTGTATACTGCCACGGGTGATTGGGGGTCATCAGCCTAGTTTCATCATATACCATCCACCTCCTACCAGCGCTCCTGCTCATGCTATCTTGTAACCATGGGTAGAAATCCACTCATTTCACCAGACACTGCTTCTGCTCCAATGTCCTCCTCCTCCTCACATTTCAGTCACCCCCGGACTCATGTGGCCGCGAGATGTTAGTAGCACGTCTCCAAGTCCACCTGCCCAGACAGATTTTTCAGACCTTGTCCAGGACATGAAGCAGTGGAATGACGTTATTCTTCCGTAAGTCCTGGCGACTGACAACATAACGTCGCCTCCTCGAGTGGCTCAACACGGCGGTTCACCATGAGCTGCAATCGGCTGGTCATCAAATGTTTAACAGGGGAGTATTCTGTCTGCCTGGATTATCAAAATCGTTAATGGCCTTTCTCTTTTCAATACAGTCGGTTTCCAAACATGTGCGGCTGATTCCAACGGGTGGAAACATGCATTTCAGAGTGTGTTGGGGAGGCCGTTCTGCACGCAGCCAACTCGAGGAGGGTGTTCTGGCTTTTGTACGAATGGATTAAGTGATTTTGCACAGTTTCAACTGGCCATTTTCAGAATGTTCTGAAGGATCGGTGGGAAGACTTCAGGATACCTTTTAACTAACCTGATTGACACGTGCGCCATGCAGGGCGCTTGGACCATACCTCCTCGGTTGCAGCACGGACACCTTTGTTCCTCCCATTGTCCTGTCACCATGGTTCCAGATTTGCAGTTGGCGCGGAGAAATCCACACATCGATTCTCTTGCTGCATGACGCTCGGAGAAGTATCATCCCGGTGTGGACTTCGTTTGCGAGGGCAAGCCAGGTGTAGAACTGCGTGACAACGCTGTGCCCTAAACATGTGGTAGATGGAGCAGTTTGTTGAGGCTCGATGATGGGGTGATGCGTGGAGGAGGCGGACAGTGGAGCAAGGGTCGCAGCAGTTTGACAACGTGGAGGTGAAAGCGGCGTCTCTGTCAAGTTTTTAGGTGTGATGGGCAGGAAGCACATCTCACCCAGTGGGCGGTAAAGGACATGTACTGCTTCTGTCCGTAGTTAGCAGCTCCAGTGTCCGCGCTGCCGTGCACCTTGGAAACAATAGATAAGCTCAAGACTGACCCACCTTCTGTTCTAATATTTATGAAGTGCTGGGTACTGCATTTTTGGAAAAGAACTTTACGGCTTGGGACTCATCCATTAGGCTCGACAAAGCATTTAGTTCTCTGAATGGTGACAGAGTCACCATTTGGTATGGGAGGACATGCAATAACAAACAACTTGGACAGGAGCACGGTCAGATGCTGCACTTAGGATGGTTGGACGCATACTGTTGGCTTTTGACAATCGGACTCGCTGAACGACTGCTGGAGCGCATGAGTAGCGAGGAGCAGAGCATATGGACCGGGAGATGATGTCAAAGAGAAACAGGCTCCCTTCTGCAGAGGTGGTGGAGACTTGACTGGATGCTATGGCATTGGTGCCACTGGGCGATTGCTGACTGCTGCTGTCTGCTGCGGCGGCAGGGATGGATCACCACATTCTGAGCACGTTGTTCCAGGCCACCGGATGGTGACGATGCATGTGTTGACGACAGGGTCCGTGGTGCCAATGTTTAGCTCCCTGGCACGCTTCACTTTCATGCTTACATATTATACATATACCATTTTAGGTCCTCCGGTGTCTCTAGCAATGAACTGCCACACGCCGAGTATCGGATTTTACGCCAGAGCTCCGCACTGAGTGACTACTACCGCCACTGCCTGCTGAGACCCACTGATGCCGCTACTTTCTTGGACCTGCGAAGCGGGGTTTTTTTCCCCGTGGCGCTTGGCTCCCGACCTCACAATGGGCTGCTTTCCTGCTGACTCAACGGCCACACGACCCACTTGCTGGCTGCTCCGCTGCCTGAAGCGCAAGCTGACGCCTTTCTACGGGACGTTGATGAAGACCTTGCCTCAAACCGGCTCCCATTTGCTCGGTCGGCATACATCATCATCTATTTGTGTTTCATCGTCACTGCTGTCCTCATTCACGGTCTTGGTATGCGAGGCTGGACCTATCACATAATGGACCTCCCCAGGCCACTATCCTAATGTTTTACTTTGCCGCCTTACTGCAAGAAGCAGGGGATATTGGCACCATTTCTTCGCTGCCAAGTAGCTGCTGATGCCCTCCTCATATTTGTTCATCATCGCTATATAAGTGGAGCTGAGCCAAGGACCACATAGTAGATCTCGGATGAGGGAAACTGGATGGGACAGAGGTGGGCTGAGGACAGGTGAGGGCCGCTGTCCCGTTCACGGGCCATGCCATTCTAAGGGTTGTGATCTGAGGTTCCCACGACTCTTGGCTGGGGTTTGTCAGATGTCATTTGGGAGGTTGTCAAACCAATACAAAGAACCCTTGGGTTGCTGAACATACACAACGGACCGCTAGATGACAGCGGGCAGTTGTGGCTCTCCGAGTGACCCTGCGGCGTCGTTCCCCTTGCCTGTGCTGCGACCTGTGGCTGTTCCCAGGAATGTTTGTGCCACTGCCCTCGCAGGTGCAGAGCCTGAATACCTCTCTGTCTGACATACTGTTTGTTATGAAATGTACTGATTCTGTTTGATGATATATCTGTTTTATGATAATATATACACCACTGTTTTTGACTCCAAATGTCCAGGAACAAGATTGGGTATAACCTTGGATATTAAATTTGAGCTCCACAAATGGGCAGGAAAAATGTACTTGAATGTGTCAGTTTAAAAGAACTGTGTGTTTTAATATAATGTAAAAGAACTTAACAGCTTAATTATCCTTAGGTCATGAATTAGGCTACCAGGAAAATATGTTTATATTTTGGCGTTGACAAAAGGACGGTTTTATTTTTGTACAGCACACCAGCTTAACATACGCTTATTTTACACATGGATGTATAATTTGCGCCAAAGAATGAGCTGCTACAAACTAGTAGCTTTGTAGAGTGTTACAATGGCGTGTTTTCTACGATCTCACAACTAGTGATTATGTTGTTATTAAAATTTGTGTGATTTAGGCTAAAGGGGAAAAAAATGTATAAATTTTGGGGGGAAAAAAAAAGCGGTTTTTTTTAAGAACCCACCCAAAACCCGCAAATTTAAAACCCCCTGGATTTTAAAATTTTGGGCCCCAAAAAATTTGGCTGCCAAATTAGTAGCTTTTTTGGTTTTACTTTTGGGCTTTGTTTACTACCCCAAACAAAAAAAGTGATTACTGTTTTTTTTAAAATTTGGGTTGGGGAAAAAGGGGGAAAACGGAGGAAATTTTTTTATTTTTTATTTTGGGGGGCGGTGAAAAAAGGGGACGGGGGGGTTATTTTTGGGGTAAGCAAAGGGCCAAATACAATTGGGGGCTTTAAATTTCCCCCTGGGTGGTTAAATTTTGGCCAAAGGAATTTTTGGGAGCGGGGAAAAATAGGTTTTTTTCTAGCTTTTTTTTTTTTGCGTTTTTTTTTAAATTGCGTGTTTTCTACGCCACAAACAAGAGATACAGTTGAAATTTAAACCCTTTTGCTTGTGAATTGGGGCCTTACAGGAAAAAATGTATATTTTTTGGCGGTAAAAAAGGGAAGGTTTATTTTGTCAGACCCACCCAAAAAAAAGTTTTAATTTAAACCCCTGGATGAAAATTGGCCAAAAAATTTGGCCGCCCAAAATTAGTAGTTTTTGTAACGTGTTAAAATTGGGCGTGTTTTTACCCCACAACAAGGTTCCCCCTTTTGAAAATTAAACCCTTTTGCTTGTGAATTAGGCTACAGGAAAAAATGTATATTTTTTGGGTTTGAAAAAAGGGTTTCTTGGGGTCGGCTCCAGCAAAGCAACGTTTAAATTAACCCATGGATGTAAATTGCGCAATGAATTGGCACCCAAAAATAAAGTGGTTTTTGTTTTGTAAAAAACGCGGGTTTTCTTTAAATAAATTTTACAACAGGAACGGGCCCTTGACCCCATTTGGGAATTTGAATGTTATGAAGCTGAAAAGGGGACGCACACTGGATTTAAAGACCCAATCCCCCAAAAAATTTTAGAAATAGAACTTTTAAGAGAACAGTCTCTGGGGACAAGCTTGTAAAACACCCCAAGAAATCGCTATAAAAAAATCAATTCTTCAAAAAAGGGAGCTATCGCCGCGGCAGCACCTTCCCTGATCGGGTACAGTGAGGGGGAGTGTGAGCCCCCGGCGCGGGGCCCGGACTTAATATTTGGGGGTGTGTCACAAAATTCCCCCGGTCTCGGGTTGGCTTCATTTGGCACATGTCATGCAGGCTATGCCCTTTTTTTTTTTCCCAAAGAGTGTTTTTGCCCCATTAAACGCCTTTGTGCTGCAGCCATTTTATCAATAAAAAGCACACTTCTTTTCCCCGGAAGTCCCCAAATTCGATTTCGTTCGAACCAAATTTTTCCCTAAAAATTCAAAAAGGGAATTCCACTTCGTTGGGAATCAATTCCCCCATTCTAGTTAAAAGGGGTTCTCACATGTAAATTGGAGGCGGGTTTGGGGTTTTTTTAAATTTGGTGTTTTCGCTCTAACACTCTTCATACTTTTTTAAATGGGGGTTTTTAAACATTGCACCCATGGCAAAAAAAACTTTTCTGTGGACCTAGAAAAAAAAGAATTTCTGCTTTACATAAAGATGGCCTAGACTATAAGAAGATTGTCAACTGGCTTAGGCCTTGGTTATAAGAAGATTGTTCCACTCAAAACAAGCCTTACCATGGTTGATCAAAGAAATTGAGTGCATGTGCTCAGTCTCATACCCAGAGACTGTCTTTTCAAAATAGAGGCATGAGTGCTGCCAGAGAGGTTAACAGGGGGGGGGAGGGGTCAGCCTGTCAGTGCTCACACCATACAATACATAACACACTGCATTAAATTGGTCTGCATGGCTGTCGAACCAGAAGGAAGTCTTTTCTAAAGATGATGCACATGAAAGTCTGCAAAACAGTTTGATGAAGACAAGAAGACTAAGTACATAGATTACTGGAACAAAACACTGATGTTGATGAGACCAAGGTGAACTTATCTGGTTCAAGCGTGTGTGGTGGCAACCAGGTGAAAAGTACAAAGACAAGCGTGTCTTGCCTATAGTCAAGTATGGTGGTAAGAGTTTCATGGTTTGGTGCTGCATGAGTGCTGCTGGCTGTGGGGAGCTACAGTTCATTGACAGAACCATGAATACCAACATGTTCTGTGACATATTGATGCAGAGCAAGATCTCCCTCCTTTCTGGGCTGCAGGGCAGTATTCCAACATGATAACTGCCCTAGACACTTCTCCAAAAAAGAAGATGAGGGTAAAGGTGCTGGCCTGGCCAAGCATGTCTCCAGACCTAAATCCTACTGAGCACCTGTGGGGCATCCTCAAACAGAAGGTGAAGAAGCACAAGGTCTCTAAAATCCACCATCTCCATGATGTCCTCATGGATGAGTGGGAGAGGATTCCATTGGCAATCTGTGAAGCTGTAGTGAACTACTTGCCCAAGAGATTAAAGTCAGTGATGAAAAATAATGGTGGCTGCACAAAATATTGACATTTTGGGCAAATTTGTCCATTTTCTCTTAGGGGTGTATTCACTTTTCTTGCAAGTGGTATAAACATTGATGGCTGTTTGAGGGAACACCACATTTACACTGTTATACAAATTGCATACTGACTTATTTACATTGTATTAAAATTTTATATTTTCAGTGTTCAGTATTTTCATTGTTGTCCCATGATATAATATTTAAAAAAATTTAAGGAGTGTACTCAATTTTGTTGCCAGCAGTTTAGAAATTAATGGCTGTGTGTTGAGTTATTTTGAGGGCACATCAAATTTACACTTTTAATCAAGCTGTACACTGACTACTTCACGTTGTATCAAAATGTCATATCTTCAGTGTTGTCCCATGAAAAGACATAATACAGTATTTACAAAAATGTAAGGGGTGTACTCACTTTTGTAAGATACTTTTTTACTTCTTTTTATGTTACCTTGAGACCATCTGTCTGACGCTGGCCAGTAAAGTTATGCCAGCTGTCCACCAATGTACCTAAGTGTTTTTCAGTGGCAAGTTAATTTGAAATATAGATTATGATGAGCCCATGAAAGTGAGTGATATAACTCTCTTTATAACACTGGAATATGTTGGCATTGTAGAAATGAATGCATAAGGTTTAAAGGTAGCTTCCTATGTATCCTCATTATTTTGCAGTGCAAAATTTTTGTAAAACAGTTGATGGTCTTTAATTTAGAGGCCAATAATAGAATGCAGGGATAATATGTAGCGTTATGTAGCTGTAGAGCTTTTTATTATAGGTTAAAAAATCATGGTGGTTTGGTTGGTCTTATCTATATATTAAACATTTCATTTACTTCACAGTGCACATGATAGAGATGTGTGTTTGTAGTGCCAGGTATGCTCCCTGCCAATAATTTTTTATAGCAGATGCACAGGTGTGTAATTAAACGTCTGTAATCACTTCAGTCTTCCCGTATAAGAGTTAAATGCTTAGAATGATGATACTTGAGCTGGAAATACAAGTTTGATGAGTGAAGAATATCCACTAAGGGTTCAAAAAAGTGAAAAATCTGAAGATAGGAAGAGTGTTTTGGCATTTCAGAAGGAAAAGTTAAATGTTGCTGGCTCATCATGATAATAGGTGCAGTCGAAGCAGTGGGTCATCTAAGTTTTGACTTCTTAAACTGCTCTCAGCAGGGTTAATTCATACATGTCCCCCAAAAGACACTTACCTCTCACAATTTTCTGAGAAATAACAGAATGTTCTGCAAAAACACATTTTACACTGGCAACTGCTGATAACAAAATTACTTTAGAAATCATTCTTGGCTAAAATGAAAACTCAGTAGACCAAGAGCAGAGTTGACTACAGAGAAAACCACTCTACACATTGTTCTTAAAATACATGGTACTGTAGCATGGAATGTATATGATTCCTGGCTCCCTCCATCCATACCTACCAAGGATAGTTAAACTTAATGACTAATTTCTCCAGGATATTGTGATCCAGATACCGTAATTGATTTTGTTAAATTGATACAGCAGTTTTAACACAGAAGAGTGAATGGAGAAAAAGTAATTTTTTTTACAGCATATGCAGACCATCCACTGCCTAAATGATTTGTGGTAACGTTACAGGAGTTCCACCAGGGCGGCGGTATAGCTGTTTTATGAGAATTTACACTTCATTTATGACTTCTAGGGCTACTTGATCGGAATGAGATAATATTTTGTAGTGTAACCTGCCAATGTTCAGATGTTTGACTTTTACTCCTAGTTATTTTTAGCTAGAGATACATTAAGCCAAAAAATGTCATGTGGACATACTGTATATGAGGACTATTATTACAGTTTATCAGTTAAATAGATACTAGGAATACAATATTAATATATTATATTAATTATATTTTTTGACTTGCATTCAGGATTTTCACCAAGCCTTCCACTATTACAATACCGAAACCCAAATGGATCCTATTAAAGTTAATGGGGTTTTGTTTGGACAAGTGAAAAAATTTATCCTTTTTATTGATATTTATTTTAAAGCTCCATTAATTCCAGGGCATTGTAAACATATATTAATTATGGCTCCATTACAAAAGGAAACCATAAAACTGGACATGAATCTGCTGATGATCTTTAGAATCCCTAAAACATGCATTGCTGGTAAAAAAAAAAATTGCCAGAAATGAAAATGAGAAATTCCCTTATAAGCATATGAATTTGTCCTGGGTAATTTGATAATTCATGTAAATGGATTGCATTACCACAGGTTTTCTCTGGTGCTTCTAACCATGCCTTAAATAAAAATGTAGAACAAAGAAGATCAAAAGAATTGGAAAATTTGGACTGTTCCAATGTATTTTCCACTAGAAACATAGCCCATACTTATCTTGCTTCCTAAAAGGGTCTACACCAACAAAAATGGGAAAACCATTTGATGTCTGTCACATGTCTATCTTTGTCCAGTGATCTGTAGTTCTTATTCAGGAGATTTAGCACATGCCTACCAATTCATTCTGATGTGTGATAAGCCAGGAACAGTTTATATTCTGTTTGTCCATTGCCTTCCATGTAATGGTCTGATACACGAGGTTCCTGTGGATCAGAGATGGGAATTAAGAGGCAAAGTAGGAGGATTCATCAGACCCAGGCTCATTTTGTTACCCTTTCTTTGTTTTTTCACACATTCACGCAGTTTGGCCTTGGATGTGTGAAACTGCAGAGGGCTGAGAAAAACAAAGAAATCAATAGATATTTTGTCTTCTAATCCTGTGCTCTGAGGATGGATTGAATATTGATTTGGTTTTGTAAAATTGATTAAAGAGAACCTGCTCAACCCAATATGATGATGGAGAAAGCAAGGAAAACATAAAATGCTGTTTATTTCATAGGATGCTGATACGCTGTAATGTTAAACAGTCTCAGTGTTAATGATTCAATAAGAAGCATTTAAAGAAACATAAAGATTGTAAATACTTTTTTAACTTATTATACTACCTACAAATTAGAGATATATGTAAAATGCGCACAGAGAATAGATAGGGGGGAATATATATTCACAAACCGTCTCACAGAAAAAACAAAAATATTCCTTTAAAACGATAATCTTTATTAGATATACATAAAAAAAAAACAAGATAAAATATACCTTAATGGCCTCAAAACTTAAACATAATTAAACATAATCCTAAAGTAGTTGACAATTAGTAAGAATAACTACCAAGGTATATATAGCCAAAATTAGCAAGGGGAGCACATATTCAAGATATAATATTTTAATATTATACAGGTATAATTAGATAAGTAAACAACTATATCCTGAAAAAAAGACTCACGATTCTGTAGATCTTGTATGATGTGCTCACAAGTCTAGGAAATAAATTTCAATTAAAAAATAGAAGGCTCTAAGTGCATATGGACCGGATACACAATGATAAAGTACTATGTCCAAACTCCTATAAGTTTATATATTATAGGAGTTTGGACATAGTACTTTATTATTGTGTATCCGGTCCATATGACCTTAGAGCCTTCTATTTTTTAATTGGAATTTATTTCCTAGACTTGTGAGCACATCATACAAGAATCGTGAGTCTTTTTTTCAGGATATAGTTGTTTACTTATCTAATTATACCTGTATAATATTAAAATATTATATCTTGAATACGTGCTCCCCTTGCTAATTTTGGCTATATATACACCTTGGTAGTCATTCTTACTAAATGTCAACTACTTTAGGATTATGTTTAAGTATACAATGACTCTATAGTTGGCTGTTTTGAGGCCATTAAGGTATATTTTATCTTGTTTTTTTAATGTATATCTAATAAAGATTATCGTTTTAAGGGAATATATATGTAAAATGCCAAAAGGTGAATATATCTGTGTATGGTCTCTGTATATTCCCGATAATTTGTATAATATTTGTGGGGAAACCACATCCAAATTAAGTCCTACTCACAGATGATGGTTTGATACAATTGTATCTATGAAATAAACGCAGGTTGCTAGATGGTGATTATTGCATGTGATGGGTGGAGTAGTCGTGTAGTGCACCAGCGATTGAATAACTGACAAACAACAGCAGCTCCGGGGTAACTTTAGGCTTTTACTCAAGGCACTGGTTCTTCTGGATGTTACATTTGTCCTGGGCATGACACATGGCAGCGGTATACACCTCCAATAAAATAAAATTTTCCTGAGGGACTCACACTCTGTTAACCTCACTCTCTGAGTGGGTAACTTAACAATCTTGATCACAACCTTCTCAGTAGCCTCTCTATCCATTTTCCTCTCTGGGATAGCAGTCTTGACTAAGGGCCCCTCTTCAGACCTCTTGATAGGCTACCCAAGACCGACTAACTGGGCTTCCTCTCTATGAGTTTCTCACCCATGCTGCCCCTCTTTACCTTCTAGGTCCAATCCCCACTGCTTATGCCTGTGTCACTGGCAACCTCTTCTGGAAACCTTCTGATTACTGGACTCTCAGTGAGTGGGCTCTCCACCCCAGTTTGCTTTACCTGCCAACAGCAGATAGGTAGGGTTCCCCTTTTTCTGCTGCTCACAACTGGAACTATACAGTATTTATAAATATACATTTATACACATTTCTACCCTGTAGTAAACACCACCTGTTACCTACTTACAGAATTCCCCACACAAACACAATTATACATTTGCATACCCTAACATATTCACTCTGGGATATCCTCTATGGCAGGGGGTGTGGAAGCTTTATTCTGTCAAAGGGCCATTTGGATATTTATAACATCATTTGCAGGCCATATAAAATTATCAACTTAAAAATCAGCCTGCTGTATTTGCTCTCACATTTAATTAACTTATGTGACGGCTGCAACTGCTTCCCTCCTTCTTCAGCACAAGTGCAAATGCACATTGCTGAAGGAGATCAGCAGCACATCTCATTCATGCTGTTTCCTTGCTACAGCATGTTGGGGGAGAAAGGGCATGGGCGAGAGTTGTAACTAAAAAGCTGGATATGCCTTCCTGAGTCTCCACCTCCACCATACTGTAATGTCCATGCACTTTCTCCCACTAAAAAGAAAAAAAGGGGGTTTGTCCCACATTTCAGTCCATAGTAATGGCTCCCATAGAATACCTGTATCGGAGCAGAAATGGCATAGACTACAGCGGAGAGCAGATGCACTCGATGTCACCAAGTTAGCAAATAATTGTCAGGAGCTTTTGAGACCAGCCCATGCGCAGTAGTAAATAGGGAAGGAACAGCCTGAGCAAGATCTCTGAGGCTCCTAATAATTCTTTGCGTAGGCCACACCAAATGTTTTTGTAGGCTTCATACAACCTACAGGCTCGATGTACCCTAAGGCCTTGACTCTTAGACGATACAGGTTCTGAGAAATACGTTTGAAATTTGAACTCATTTATGCCACTAATGTGGCACGTATTTGATCTGATTTCACGACTGCATTACAATTATAACATTTATTCTTAACTGAACCGTCGAATAATTGATGACTGTTTTTCCCCATTGCGTAATCGGGCGGATCCCGGCAGGAATTGCCTGTAGTACAGTGCTTATTTTTATGGAAAATCCTAGAAAATGTTTGGACATTTTTAAATGGATCTGATAAGGACATTGTCCATCGTCAATTGCGGCATATCGCGGGAGATAAAGTGGAAGGCTAAATTGTTAGTCTCAAAAAAAGTTTTATTGTATTTAAATGGGTTTGCATAAATAAACTTTCATTTAAAGGAGCTGTTTACTTCTCTGGGGATATCCCATGGGAAATGGGGTATATTATAAATTTTAACATTTTTAGGTGTCTTGGGTATTGAATAATAACTTTACAAGCCTCAGTTCAAAAATTTATAATGTAGCAAAAAAGACTGCCCATATGGCAGGCCTTGATCTCATTAAATTTTGTAGAAAAACCTCACCGATTAAAAACCTCCACGAAAGTCTACATCTGTTGATAGTAATTTTGATTGTCTGAGCATCTTACTGGTGACTTTTGACTTTGTCCATGAACATACTGTACACATACTGGTCCTCATTTATGAAAGCTGTTTTAATAAAGTCGTCCACTTTATAACGTTAATATTTTTATACTATATTTTATACGAAAAAGTTTGCTTCTGTGCGTCTGTTATATCAGTGTGGTAGACCACTAAAAAGAAAAAGGGGGCTTATCCCACATTACAGTTCATAGTAACGGCACCATGGAATATCTTTATGAAATAAACAGTCATGTAACCACCACACACATGACATGTGACCCCTGGTATCCAGGTGGCAGTACTTTATTGAGTAGTGTATTAATACCCAGAACTGTCTTGACAGAATTATGGGCCCCTGGGCGTAGCAATGCAGTGGGCCCTGCACAAATTCATGACATCACACTAGGCCATGTTTCTAGCTGCCGCAAGCACACCCATATTATCACGCCACTTATGTCTGTACACTAGCAGCCTTCAGTCTACAAGACTATTTGGCAGGACAGAGAGCCTTTGGCTTCCTTCTCCACCATGGTTTCTAACTATTTGCACATCCTAAAAATACACCATTAAATAAGCAACCCAACCCAGGGATCCAGGTTATGTTTCTTGTATTCCTGGGACATACATACACCACCTGGGGCTCCTATACTTGTGGCGCCCCCAACCAACTGCCTAGTGTGCCCAGTGGAAAAAATGGCCCTGTCCATACCACCAGGAGCATCTTATATCTTATCACACATTGTCCTCTCGGTCTGATGTTTCTGCTTTGTTTTACTGTTAACTTTATAGTAACAATATAGACATAGTTGTGTTGTGCTTTTTTAATTTTATCAAAAACGTGACATCCCTTAGAGAGATAGTAGTTATACAAGGAAATCCACATATTGAAGAAGTTGCTGGAACAGCTATATTGATAATTATTATCCCACCATTATTTCTATGTCACGTAACCTTGCTACAAACTGACTGCCAGAAGGTAACATGACTGTAAGGGTATGTTCACCAGGCTTATTTTGGCGCGCATTTCGACGTGTATTGCACGTTATACACGGCAAAATGCGTGCCGCAATTACGGTAATCCATAGCTCTCATAGAGAGCTATAGATTACACGTCGACCCCTGTGCGTACAATACGATTGAAAATTGGGAAAATTGACATGCGACCCCCGCCACCCCAGCTCCGTGCTTTGGAAATATGTGCTGATGAGTGCGTGCTTCCAAAGCCTACGCGCTGCAATGCACCGTGTGAACATACCATAACATGATGTATAACATAAAAACATTATAAAATGGACAACCCCTTTAAGACTGACCTTGTTGCTTATAGCAACCAATCAGAATGTGGCTTTAATTTTTCCAGAGCAGTATAAGAAATTAAAGCCACGTTCTGATTGGTTGCCAAAGACAGTTTTATAGTTAGACACTTTTGGTAAATGCGGTATCAAATAAGTACGCAGGCGTATGGTACATATATTTTCATAGGTGATGTTTTCAACCCATAACAAAGCAAAAGACAGCATTGTACTGAGAACAGCATGTCTGTATGTTAATAAATGAGAAGGTTTATTTTTGCTGAAAAACAAATAGGCAAAATGTTGTATTTTTATTAAACAGATGTTATCACAACAGCTAATATTTCAAGTTCAGCTCCTTGCTATGTTTGCATATTCAGGTCTGCAGGGAGCTGGAGCAAAGGGTTCTGCATGCCTGGATATACATTCGGTTACTAAAAATGAGACTTCAGCTCAAAGGATTAATGTCTGTTTCCTATTTTTCTGTTCACCTGCTCTAGCCCCAAGTGCTCCGCCGCAGTCTGTTACAGTTTTGACAGTCGGGAGCAACAATAGCACAAGTATCAGCGTCTCCTGGGACCCGCCTCCATCCGATCACCAGAATGGAAATATTCAGGACTATAGGGTAATGCTGTTTTCTTCTCTACAACATGAACGGATTACAAAGCCAAATAAAAAATAAAAAAAACATAAAAATTCACAAATAATGTGGAATTTATTCTTTCACTTATTACATTGCTCACTCAATTTTGGAAAGCAATATCATTTTCATCTTCCATCTGAGCCCAACAAGCATATTATTATTATCATCTGTAGTACAGTCATTTTGACATGTTCCAGGAGATTATCCTCTGTACAAATGTAAGATCCTAAAATACATAGTCATTATGTGTATATTTATTTGACGAGATCAATATTGCATCAGGATTTATTAACCCCCATGCAGATATTAACCTCAGCTTCACCTCTGTCAATACTTGCTGATATAATAAATTCATCTTGATCGTGGGGGCATTTTACATTCTTCATATTAGGTTTAAAGCATATTAACATATGATTAACTTCTTCATAACGTTAGTAGCCATCAGAAGCATCCAGATTGTTATCAGCTACCTAAAATAAAGCAGGAATCAAACAGTCGTCTGCATTTTATGTATTTTCACAATTATTGTAATTACAGTGGGAGCATGAGGGAACTGACAATGTAAATTAGATTTCGTATGTATGAAGCTTATTTGATAAGATCCATGTATTGTTGATGATGATGACTGATTTTTGAGTTCATCAGGTTCAACCTAAAACGTGTTAATTCAGAAGAGATAAAACCTCTATGAAATTCGTAAGAATTCAAAGTACTGTACGGTAATCAAAACAAAATCACAATGTTCCATCTCCAATAATTTAACATTTGTGATATATTATATTTAAAGGCCTGCAGGTACCTCTTGAACTCTTTAAATTAATTAAAGGTGTTTTCTTTTACTATATGAGGTCATCAAGATCAGATCATTTTGGTGTCCCGACACCCTCATTTATCAGCTAGTGCCACAGCACAGCATCCTTTTCCTTGTTTAGCAGACATGGTGCCATACATTTTTTTGTGACAGCGGCTAGTACTGCTGATCACCAAAGCCCTAATGAGTAGAACTGAGCTGCAGTACCAGATACAACCACAAAAAAAAGTATGGCGCTTTGCCTGGTAAGCAATGAAGGGGCCAGAGCTGATCATATGTCAGATCACCCTAGATCTAATTCTGATGCCCTATACTAAGTATAGTAATTGGGTAAATACAAAGGGCTTAGATCTGCTGCAGGACCCTGAAGAAACAGAAGGTGACCCCACTATTTACAGATGCAGCAGGGCTTAACTTGATAATTACCACATTAAGATAATACATCCCATTTCTTCTGAGAGTTTCCGGCATTTCATAATTGAAAATGTAAAAGGTTTTTGCCATAATCGGGAGAGAAAAAGTTGGCAAGTATGAGATACAATGAGACAGAAAGTTGTCTCAACTTTTTCAGTGGTTGTTGTTGCATCTTAAGATTAGATAGCACAGTGAAGTCAGTTATCTCTGCCAAATAATCTTTCTAACATCCAAGTTTTACACCATCAGTGTTGCTTGGTGTCTTAAGAGGCATGGTTGTTTCTAATCAATAGGTTTGTCCACTGAAGAGGGTCATCACTTCTATAGCATGTAGGTACTTTATCAGCAAGCCAAGGTTAGAGTACATCCTTCCCCAAGTCTTGGAGAAGATGGTGGCCCATGGCCTCATTTACACTCTTAGCTACACAACATATTTGATCTTTGGCTGTTGTGAATCATAGTGCAAGCCATACTGATGTCTTCATATAGGGAACACAGCCAAAGTCTTTGTACTTTATATTCAACTTGTGGAGCGCTATCTTGTTAGATGTCAGTATAAAACATCTAGGTATTACTTACATGACTTTAAATGCACATATTTATGATGTTAGCAGAAAAGATTAGTTTCCCAGTACATTTTTTCTTATGACACCATATATTCTACATACATATTGCTAGTACAGTGTTCTCAGCAGAAGAGAATCCTTACTTGTTATGAGATGCAGTTAAAGGACATACTTTAGTCAACAGATGGAAAACATATGGGTGTTTAAGTAGCCATTTTAGTTCAAATAAAATTCTGTTTTATTCAACCAATTTTCTTCCCAGTGCTGTGCTAAAATGTATTTTTATAGGTCAGAAATCTGGAGTACATAAGCATATTCCTTCATAAAGTGGACCTTTATCACAAGCATCTCCTCTGCTTTACCTTTCTGGAGGTGCTGCAAACACATCATTATGGAAGACTAATAAAGATTGTGCCCGTTGAGATATGAAAAATATTATTTCCCTGTGTTTTTTTATTTTATTGTCTACAGATATGGTGTCTAGGCAATGAGACCCGGTTTCACGTCAACAAGACTGTAGATGCTGCCATCCGTTCAGTGGTGATTGGAGGCCTTTTTCCTGGGATCCAGTACCGGGTAGAGGTTGCTGCAAGCACAAGTGCTGGGATTGGTGTAAAAAGTGATCCGCAGCAAATATTAATCGGTAAGGATGGTTCTTTTTTATTGTCAAATATTCCACTGTTAAATAATTCGCAAATTATATGACTCCGTAATAAACAATGCAGCTCCTGGGCCTCACTACAGAAATTTTACCCCAACTAAGACATGCAGTTTATAATACAATTACCTGTTGAATGGCAGAGGATCCATGGGTCCCTCTAACTAAATAGAGTTATTCCAATGTCTGTATCCAGAATAATCTAGTTTAAAGTTATCTTGTGGTTATGGAGAGCCATAAATTATTTCTATAATAATCAGGGTCTACTATACAGATTTTGTAGTAAAATGAAGCTTCGAATGATACTGGTTAACCATCACCACAATCCTCATGAAGGAGTAAGGGTTTCAGCATTTGTTGTTACCACATTCTACCCTAACACTGGTCATACACATTATATTATATATTTATAATATATATTAATATCAGCTAAATGTGCCTATTCCAGTGGGACTGGAGAACTATTTAAAGTGTATGGGATCCTGCCGATTTTTCCCCTTTAGGGCAGATGCTGTGGGTAAAAGGATTGGGCAGCTCAATTTTTTTCATGCTTGATCATTTTGTTTTTGGGGAATAATGCTGAGTTTCAAATTTGGGTTAATGCCATGATGATGAGTTTGAACTGAATATGGATTTGCGTTTGAATTTGGGTCAAATTTGGTAAAAATTGGCAACAAAAATGTTACCTTAACCATGGAGTTAGGGTTTTTATGACTTTTTACAGTTAATTTACCATTCTGCAGTACTCCAAGTCCATTAGCACTCCCGATGTGGTATCACATCCAGTTTGACTTCTCTTCTGGTTATCATAACATATAGGCTACCCCAAAGTTAAGGTAATGTTATTGTAACGGGGGAAGTTATGTTGGACTGGAAGTGATATTACAGTGAGACTGCCACAATACAGTAAATTAAGCCATAAAAATCCATAACCTCAACTTAGCATTACGGTTGCGCGGGTAGATTTAGGGTTAGAAAAAAAGATTTTGGCTTGGGATGTACAGAATCGGAAATTTTGTTCAATCAAACCAGTTCGAAACCTATTCCAAAAAACATGTACACTCAGCCAAGATGAGTGTGCACGTGTATGTATAGGGAATATTAGGAGAGATGGCTGAGTACTTGTTCAATCAACAGCTATTTGAAATGTTAGGACAGTTTTAGGCTAGATTCCTCCTTCCTTGTTTTCTTGTGAGAGGGAAAGTCTTGTCTAGGCTTACACTGCTCCTGGAGAAATGCCAATTCCCTGTATTAGAAAGACTCATTACTTATATTACATGTTTAACATACTTTATATGTTATATAGGTGCACTTTGTACTATATAATAAATAATGTAACTCTTTACACATCATAGTAATTTCCCCAAGATCCGTGGCCATTAAGCATTCCTATTTGCATAGTCATGGTGCCCTTGCATACTTATATTTCAGTCCATATACTGGAGCTAGAGTCTACACTGTTCATTAATAGCTGATGCATAATATGAGTCTAACAATGAACACATGATTCGACATTAGAGACTTAGAGGGATTTTAAATCTGGGGCTTTTCAGACCTGCCTTGCTCTTCTGCCAGTGTATTACCATTGATTGTTTCAATGGGGATTTCTCCATGATATATAAGTTCAGCTGTAATCAAATCAGCAGAGCATACAACTGAACAAAAACCTATGATGGTTTCTCGGCTCCATTAAACCTTGGAGGAGACCACAGTGTTCAACATGAGCTAATTCAGATGCATTAACAAACAATGCAGCATATCTGGATATACTACTATAAAATAAGCACAGGCTATTACTTCACTTAACAAACCTATTTTAGTGCCTGCTATAGTGTTCTCCACCAGTGAATGTTTTACAAGATCATAAATATTTAAGCCTCTTAGTATAAGGTCAGTTTTCTAATAAATTACAATTGGTTTTTTTTTTGTTTTTTTTATAACATAAAAATGCAAACTGTTCACACATTGTATGTGATTAACTCATATGGCAGCCAGGAGGTAGTTCCTAGAAGCACCACTGATGCACTGCACAACACTCTAAAATTATACATTAAACTATATAAATAGAGCAAAACATAGCCCACGCTGGGATATGTCTGCTTTATTATCCCCTAAGGGGCCTCCGCTTCTGCGTTGTGGTATCCACCAGAGTACCATTTTTCATGGTACCCTGACGGATACCATGAATGTATGCGATATTGTAGTGTGAATCTACTCTTATACTGAACCCTCATTCTCAAATGGGTTTAGTTTTTTTTATAGGTTTCTAGGGGTTCATTTACCATTCTGCAGTGCTCCCGGCTCAGCAGCAGTTCCGGTGTGGTGTCAGTCCTATTTTATGGTAACCAAAGGTAACATCGAATTGGACATCATGCCACACTAGAAGTGTAGTGGAAGAGTAGATTAACCCCCAAAAACCTGTGCAAGAAAAAAAACCTAACTCTAAGTAATGATTGTTAGAGATAGGGCTAGGGTTATATTTAGAGAAAAATAACCATTGTTGAACAGACAGGGACCTATTTAAAGAGAACCTGTCACATAGTTTTTGCCCCCCTTGCTGAGGAAAGAACAAGCTAGTGTCAGACCTGCTGTCCCCAGCGCTGTGTCCCTTATTCTGTAAGATGCTGTAGTTTTTGTGTATTTAATGCTCAAATCTGCAGTTTTCAGCCAAAAGAGTCATTCGAAAAGTCCTTCAGATTGTCAGTTTTTTTCAAACCCTGCAAATCAGAGGCTAGCCCCGCCCATCTCAACTGACAAACCTATTACTTTGAATAGGGAGAAAGATGTGAATAACTGTCACCGGGCGGAGCTAGCCTTTGGTGGGCGGGGCTAACACCTGTTCATGAATAAGATTTGAGGGGTAAATACTCTAAAACTACAGCATCTTACAGAATAAGGGACACAGGGCTGGGAACAGCAGGTCTGACACTAGCTTGAGCTGTCCTCAGCAAGGGGGGCATAACCTATGTGACAGGTTCCCTTTAATGCTGTCATGTTAGTGAACTAGGGACTGGGGGGACATCACGTGCATCTATCTCTCCAAAGGTTCGGGAACCAAGTGAGAGATTGGGTGTACAAACACCAGGTGCCAATAGTGCCCTCTTTGGTTTTGACAGGCGAAGCACACCCATTCACCTTCATACAATACTGGACTAATAGATTTGAAAATAATCACTTTTGCTTTCTGATAATTACTTTTTAAGTAACCTGTTTGCACCTTTTGAGAGGAGATAAAGAATGTTTTCATTATTTATGTGTCCTCTTCTTTGCTCTATGAGCTTGTTACAATAAGAGTCATAAGGTGCTAAGTGCTTCATCTCTCGGGGTAGCACTGGTCCTTAGTAAGTCAATAGGTTACATCCTCTTACTTTTTGGTTCATTAGTTACACCTCACATGCAGCACCTAATACTTGATTAATATCACTATTCACAGGCAATAATAAGATACTGTATTGTAATAACTGGTTCAACCCATTATACTGTATAGTCTTCTTCTGCATGTACTGCTTCCGCTCAGTTGTCTGATACTCCAGATCCATAACCAAGGCCTGACCATATCCTATTTATTATTAACTATTAGATGTGGAAATATGCATTGCAGACAGCTAGATATTCAATAATTATATTAGGTTTCTGAAATAAAATTAAAAAAAATTAGTTCATTATCTCCTTTGGGTCATCTGGAACAGATTACAGCTATGTACAATTATTGGAACATTTCATTGCAGTAACCTTTTTGCTGTGTATAAAAGTGGTTTCATTTACATTTGCACAGTATTCACAAGGGCATTAATGAGTTTGCAGTTCGTGTTATAATGGAGCAGTGAATAAAGAAATGAGTCTTTTCTATGAAATAATGTCCGTAAGTGGAATATACAATGTAATGGGGTTGACGGCTAATTTATTCCTTAAATAATTATGCAGTTCATCATGCCAAAACCTGCATAACGTTTTGCTTTATCATGTAGACTATAGCCACGGTCAAGAATATTTCCCTCTAAAGTCAAAAATTCACCAGTTTAAAAGAGTCTGACTCTGGTGTTAGAAATTGCTCTAGCAGATACAAAACTGGGGGTGATTCCTACACCACCAAAGCCCTTATGGGACTGAAATACTTGATTTCCCGCATGGTATGCCATTGATCCTGATTAGACCCTTACGATTCATAAAGAATCTCACACAGAGATAACATCTGCCTGTGTAGACATCGGGGGCTCTGTTTGGCTCTAGATGCCCCCCCTATACATGTTTGAATCACTATTGTGAATCATGTTGCCAACATCAACAATTTCTTCTTTATATAACCACATATAGAACAACTTTTTTTCAGGACATTTGTTGACTTTCAACAAGGTTTTCTAGAGATGTAAATACAAGCCTGACTATGCTGTTAAGATGGGGCAGCTAGATGACAACTCTATTCAACTATGTAAAGGCAGCCTAACTTTACAAGCACAAATTTAACTAACAACAGCTTGACTTAATGTCTTTAAAAGACATAATACTTGGAACCAGCTATTAACAATTTCAACTAATACAGAGCAAAAGTGACCCATTCACATATAAAATGCTCCATCAGCCATTTGGATAGCCAGCACATAATAGGAATTCTACCCGATAGTGGGCGCCACATGGATACTTTACGGCCAGCCTCAGCTTCACCCACCAATCACAGATTAACACTGGGTACTGTTTAAGGCAGCCTAAATCTAAAAGAATTGTCTAAATAACTCCTTTCAGACTAAAACTAACAGTACATGTTAAAATAGATAAGTGCATATGTTTACATGGAGAGTGAGCAATGTACTTGACAAAAAAAAGGTTGTAAGAAGAAGGGGAGTTTATTAGGGATCTTGGTAGGCCTACCTAAGAAGGTGTGCTTCTTGGACATGCTTAAAGCTATGAATATTGTGAAGTAATTGTATTGTACAGGGTAGCACATTGTACAGGGTAGCACATGTGACACTTTGGAAGTGAGATTTGGAGGTTCAGATTATGGAGGAATCTAGTCTAAGATCATTAGGAAAATGTGGAGCCTGAGTTAGGAGGTAGATAAAGATGATGGAGGATATGTAGAGAGGTGAAGCACCATGGAGAACTTTATAGGTGAGAGTAGTTAGTTTATATTCTGAACTGAATGGGCAAACAGTGCAGTGACTGCACGGGGTAGAAGCATCAGTATAGCGGCTGGAAAGAAAGATGTGTTTAGGACAGATTGGAGAGGGGAGAGTTTAGAGAAAGAAAGGCTGATTAGTAAGGAGTGTACGAGGTGAACAATTAAGGCTTTTGCCATTTCCACAGTGAGAAAACAGTGGATTCTGGAGATATACATGCAATAGATGAATACATGTTAAGGTATGTTTACACGACATAATTTTTAAGTGTAAATTTTATGCTTCAGAATGAGCTCCAAAATTTTTAAGTGTATTTTTTGCAAAGTGTGGAGCGTATTGTGTGGTATTTATGCGCTGAAAATCCGGTTAACCACTGTTTCGATTTAACTGACGGAAACGCCTCAAGAATTGACAAGATACAGTTACGCGAGTGAAATCGTCCCTAAATACGCATCACAACTCCTCTTTTAAAATACCCGCTGTGTGAATGACGGCACATATTTTACATTGGGATCAATAAGAGCTGCAAAGAACATTGTTTCAGACTTATTTTGAAGCGTATTAAAGCGCAAAATATGCCCCAAAATAAGCGTAAAATTACGCCATGTGAACATATCCTAACTCTGCGTTATTGCTCTTCCATAGCACATTATATTGTACATCCTGTGAAACGGAATTAAAGGGTTTCAGCAGTAAACACCAGATAAAGAACACGTATATCGGACATAAAATGAACGCCGGCCCAAAGGAGCCATCTTTTCCAGATAATTATGCTCAAGATGGCAGCTAATTGTTTCCTTAACGATCTCAGTGTCTCTGCCTCAAAAATCATTTTATGACACCTTCTTTTATGCCATTAATACTCTGAGCATTGGAAGCAATTATGCCGCTCTTATGTAGTATATATTCCTTTTGGATTTTTTGTTCATTAACTCCGTCGAGTTGTGGGCTAGATGAAATAGCACCTATGGGTCACATTGACTGATGAGAGCATTTTACTGTTTGCTTTGTAAAAATGTAATTGGAATCCTTATTAACCCCCTTTGTCTTTTATATATTGTACCATAACAAATATTGATCTCCAAATACAAACAGCCTCGGAAAATCATTACTAGTTCAGGATCAGCAGTTCATTTATATTGCTAATAAAATATATCTATTCTTTTCAAATAAAATAGATAATTAGAGTATTGAATGGAAATGCAAACACAGTGTCGGGAATATATAAGTACAAATCAAATAATCTCAAGGGTAATTCAGAAGCATTTTATACTTTTATGTTATCTTTCTTTATGTTGTGTTATAGTTACACATATAATATAGTCTTGATCATTGCTGAGATTATTAGATAGCATTACACTTCATGTGCTGCCTTAGCCCTGCATCTAAATACCTCGGCAAATGCAGAATGGCTTGTTGGTGCCCCCTTCCTGTCACCCAGGATACATGCCCAGAAAACTACCACTGTACTGTGAGGGGGTTTTAAAGGAGAAAATAACACTGTTTTCACAATGTGTTCAACAGGGCTTATTTACTATATGCGTCAAGAAAACTCCAAGCGTATGTGGTAAACATATCCATAGCCAGCCATTAAAAGATGGAGGATAAAAAGTTGCCATTTTGAGCTCTATTCAGCTGTTAAACGTGTGTTTTTTCTGTCTGGAATAATGCAAAAGTTTACACTAATCCATAGAGTAGTATACCATAAAAAAAGAAACGTTTATCAGTTCAGTGTTTTTAAAACATGGGTGCCTATGTATGAGAGGTGGCAAATGTTAGGGGTATACATTAAGGTTTTCCACAATATATAACTCAAAAGGACACCGGGAGAAGCAGTATAAAAACAGCCTGAGTTGTAATGTTACATGACTGGCAATGAGCGGAAGATTCAGTCTCTCCCAGCAGATGACGCTGTATACAGGCAGTCCCCGATTTACAACGTTCTGACTTACATCTGTCCCCTAGTTACAAACGGAGACTTATGGGGCATGCTGGCTCTTGTAGTTCCATGTGCCACAGCAAATTGTAGCTGTGGAACTACAAGTTCCAGCATGCCACAGCAGCACATGATGGGAAAATGAGGTGAAATCTTCTAAACAGGGGCACAGACAGCAAAACAAATGTAAAAATCCTGTATTATCCAAAAAAAAAAAACACTTTTGTGCTGGAGTCACATTTAATACATATACCTATTCTGACCTACATACAAATTTAACTTAAGAAAAAACCTACAGTCCCTATCCCGTTTGTAACCCGGGGACTGCCTGTAATTTAATCCTGGTGTTATACAACTAAGTGTATCAATTGTTGGCCAAACTGCTGGCACCATCTATATCCAGCCAAGCCACAGCTTACAGTCCAGAAACATAGCTCTACAATGTTCACTAAGACTTCAAATACAATTTTTTTCTCAGATTGTTAACTCACTTTTTTTGTTTACGGTCCTATGAAATGCATTTGTATGATAATTCAATGGCAGCAAGAATGTAAACTATAAAGTGGTTGCTATTAAAGGACCAGTCCAAATAATGTTAGGTGTGTAGTAGTGCCATTACTTTTGCTTTCCTGCTGCTGAATATAGGATTTCTCACTGTTGCAGCTGTGTTTGCACTTAAACCTGCACTCTTAGTAGTTGAATCTCACAGCATGATTGTGTGACCCGGAAGTAAATCTCTCTATGCATTCCTATGGGAGGTTCTAAGACAGTAGCTGACTTCCTGTCAACATTAAAAGCACTGTGACTTTCAGCAAAACAGAGTGCAGGTCACATGACTCAACAGAACACAGCTGCATCAGTCAGAAATCCTATATTTAGCTGCAGGTAAATAAAATTACTGGCCTTGCTGTGCACCTAAAAGCATTGTCTTAAAGGGGTTGTATCATTTCATTGAATGGTCTTCAGAATAAGAGGACAGTGAATACAAGCAACTTTGCATTATGGATGTCATTAGCAAAGCTCTCTTGTTATCACAGGATCCCTTATCTTCTGTTTCTGTTTACTCTGATCTCCAGTCCTGGTTGGATCCCTCCTCCTTGCAGTTCTCTCGCTGAGAGTTCATTTACATTCTGGTCAGCCCCTGGTCGTATTCACGGAGCTTGCATTCCTGCCTCTCACTCAAAGTAAGGGACCAGCACATTTTCACTCTGCACAGCCAGAAGAAACAGACTAACACTGCAGGGCTTCTACAATCAAAAACAGCACAATTGTGGCAACTGTGCCTAAACATAAAAGGGGAAGCATTAGGGGTCGAGAGTATTTCACTCTGCACAGCTCTGGAGGAGTTTATACAAGACTGGATTCAATTGTAACATGAATCCAGGCCGGGGGTATGTAAACAGCTCTTACAAAATACGTCTGCATAGGGAGAGACACAGTGACATGTGGCGGGGGGGGAAGACACGGAGCCAGCATGACCAGTGAAGGGGGGATAATGTCATCCCTTCGGTTAAGAAACACCACGCTGGGAGGGGAAGAAACGCCCCTGGATTTGAGCTGAGAAGCTGGAGAGCACAATGGAACAGCCAAACTGATGAAGCGATACATCCCCTTTAAGATCTAAGGGAAAAACATCCTGAAGTGATCCTTTAAAGATCACTTCACCGTACAAACTTATAGTCCCGTACCAGTTTATATCCACAATAATAACTATTTTAGGCCACTAGTCCTTAAGTATAGCAAACACAACATATTGGGTTTTGATTTCAGCTATTCAAAGTAGTTATCTCAACAAGGCAACCCCAAATAAAGCTGCCTCCTAAAATGTTTCCCATCATTAAGTAGTACAATATTGCATGGACCCTCCCTCACCCTCCCCTCCTTCGAGGTGCAGTCTGTCCGCATCTACTCCCCCTGCAACCTCCAAGTGGTGTTGTCTACCGACCCCGGGCCTGTCCCCACCTTCCTTGACCACTTTGCCTCCTGGCTCCCCCACTTTCTTTCCACCGACATCCCCACTATTATCATGGGAGATTTTAACATTCCAATCGATACACCCCACTCCACTACTAACAAACTCCTGTCACTCTCCTCTTCCTTTGGGCTCTCCCTGTGGACCTCTGGAGCCACTCACACAGACGGACACACACTGGACCTCATCTTCCCCGCCTTTGCCCCCTATCTAACCTCTCAACTCTCCTCACCCAAATTCTCGACCACAACCTGCTCACAGTCTCCTCCATACCATTTCCACCTGCCCCTCCTGCACCAAATCTAGTACACCCACGCAGGAACCTAAAAAAACCTCAACCCTCCCACTCTCTCTGACTCACTTGCACCTCTCTCTACCATATCCTATTTGCTGATTCCAGACGCACCCACCCATTCTACAACAACACAATAACCTCCACTCTAGACGCGGACGACCCTCTCACACACAAAAGAACCCGCAAAATGAACATACAACCCTGGCACACAGAATCCACCAAACAGCTGAGGCGAGCATCCAGAGTTCCGAACGCCGCTGGAAGAAAACCCACTCCACCACTGCTTCACCTCATATAAATAATCATACACACATTTAAATCCGCACTCACGTCACCCAAACAAAAACTTCTTCACGACTCTCTTTATCCTCCCTGTCCCTCAACTCCAGACAACTTTTTAACACCTTCAACTCTCTCCTGCGTCCACCAGCACCCCCTCCCCATCTCTCCTCTCAAGCGATGTTTTTTGCACTCACTTCCATAATAAATAAATCTCATCAGACAAAGCTTCACCCTGCAGTCCCTCAGCCATACCTCTATTCCTGAAAGTGTCCCCACAGCCCACCCTGCACCTGCTCATCACTATTCCCCTCTAACTCACTTCTCACCGGTCACTCCTGACAAGCTCTCCTCTTTTACTGCCCCAAAAACGAACCTCACCACCTGTAGTTTTGACCCACTGCCATCCCACCTCACCCTGACCTTAGTGCTGTTATCATCCCAGCCCTCACCCATCTCTTCAATCTATCATTAACCTCTGGCATCTTCCCTTCCTCATTTAAACATGCTACCATCACCCCCATCCTAAAGAAACCATCTCTTGACCCCTCCTCACTGTCCAACTATCGCCCCATCTCACTGCTTCCGTTTGCCTCTAAACTCCTTGAGCAACACGTCCATCTTCAATTGTCCTCCCATCTCTCCACCAACTCTCTCCTTGACCCGCTCCAATCGGGCTTCCGTCCCCACCACTCTACCGAAACCGCCCTAACCAAGGTCACCAACGACCTAGCAACTGCTAAAGCCTCACGCCACTACTCTGTGCTTCTCCTCCTAGATCTTTCCTCTGCCTTCGACACTGTCGACCATTCACTTTTCCTACACATCCTCTCCTCTCTCGGCATCACGGACTTGGCCCTCTCCTGGATCTCCTTGTACCTCACTGATCGGACATTCAACGTTTCTCAGTCTCGCTCCCCCTCCTCCTCTCGCCCGCTCTCTGTTGGTGTCCCCTAGGGTCAGTCCTGGCCCATACTCTTTTCTATCTACACTCTTGGTCTGGGTCAGCTCTTTAGCTTCACACGGCTTTCAATCCCAAACCTATATGATGATGACACCCAACTAAAAATTTCTCCGGACCAGATGTCACCTCCCCTCTCTCCCCGGATCCCTGACTGTTTTTCCCGTCCATTTCCTCCTTCTTCTCCTCCGTCTCGTAAAAAAAACATGGAGAAAACTAAATTTTTATTATCTCCCCCTGACGGCTCCTCCATCTCTCCCCCTGATCACCCTATCACTGTTAATGGCTAACTCTCTCACCAGCACCACAGGTCCGCTGCCTTGGGATAATCTTTGACTCCAATCTGTCCTTCAAAAACCGGCACATCCAAACCCACACCTCTGCCTGTCACCTCACACTAAAAAATATTTCCGAACCCTCATCATTTTTTTAAAACTCTGAAAGCACAAAATGCTTGTCCACGCCCTCGTCATCTCCCGCCTCGACTACTGCAACATACTTCTCTGTGGCCTCCCAGCTAGCACCCTCGCTCCCCTCCAAAACCATCCTTAAACTCTGCTGCCCTTTCTGATTCACCTCTCCCCTCGCTACGCCCCTGCCTCTCCCCTCTGCCAAATCCTACACTGGCTACCCCATGCCCAGCGAATCCAGTTCAAGCTAGCAACTTTGGGCCTTTCAAAAGCTCTCCATTAACCTTCCCCCTTCATATATCTCTGCCTTAAAACTCTAAATACCTCCCCTCACACAACCTCCGCTCCTCACAGGGGCCTTCTCCTCTGCTTCCTCTTATCACCTCCCTCACATAACCGTCCCAAGATTTCTCTCGTGCTTCCCCCACACTTTGGAACTCACTGCCCCAACACCTCAGACTCTCCCTCTCTCTCACCGGCTTCAAATGTAACCTGAAAACCTACCTCTTCAGGATTGCCTATAACCAACATTAACCGTGTTGCACTGCTCCACCCCACACACTTGTCTGCCCCTCACCTTCTGTCTCTTCCCTCCTTCCCTATAGACTGTAAGCCCTCACGGGCAGGGACCTCTCTCCCTCTGTACCAGTTGTTAATCACTTATTGTCACTTTGTAATTGTTTGACCAATGTTATTTATGTACCCGCCTGAAATGTACAGCGCCCTGGAATCAAAGACGCTCCAAAATAAATAATAATAATAATAATAATAATAATAATAATAATAATAATAATAATAATACTGGGCAGTAATGATCATAGTTGGCTTTCTATGACCTTCATATGCCCTATTAGGGCAATTGGAAAATAATAATCCAGCTGAGACAGCCCTTTAAAGTAATGTAGAGACTGAAATGATCATAGGTGGACAATGGTAGCAGTTGCAAAAAGGAGAATTTGTACCCCAAAGCTGAATTTGAAGTTTAATAGTCCTATGGATGTATCATATCAAGGTGATCAGCATGAAAAGGACAAAATGAATTCTGCATCTGTGTTGCATGTCTAGCATTTGCCTGTAGCCCGGCCTTTGTATTAGGTTTAATGGCCCATGTAGACATTACTTCTTCTCTTGCTTGCATCACTAACAGTTTATGAATCCATAGTTGTATGTAACACATTAAATTAATCCAAATTACACTTGCCTAGTTAAAATTGTACTTGCTGATACGTAACACTTAGGTTTGCAGCATTTTATTCTAAATTGCAAAGGGGTTGGTTGATTTAGACTTGCAAACTTTCACGGTATTAATTGCAGTTGATTTGGATGTGACTAATTAATTTTTGCTTCAGCAAATTAGTTTTATTCTTCATTAGTCTCTGGTAGGAGGAAGACGTTGTATATCATTGCATCTTTGTCTGCAGAAACAATAGAGGTATGCAGGTCACCCTCATGGCTTGTCTTCCATCTAATTAGTGTAGCTGACAGTATTGTTGCTGTAACACCTGCTTTCACAGACCTTCCAGTACAAACATACCTGTGGCTTCTGTATAAATTATCCATTGGAGTAGTAGATCAGCGGGACCGCTTATGAAATAATGTTGAAAGAAATGCAAATATATTCAAAAGAAAGTTTAGGAATTCACATATTTATTGGAACACATTCTAATTCCAGGGGTTGTCCACTTAATATTGTGTTTATTATGTACAGTATTATAAAATACATGTATTAAAATCATGGCGACATGTATAAATGGGACTGCACCAGTTTTCTGGCATACATTGAGCCAAAAAACAGTTTTAGCCCTGTTCTATATATCTATGAACAGTCATACACCAAAAGTTGGAGCATTTTGTATTAGATACTTTTGAATGTGTGAAAACTCATGGCAAGAATGCGCCAAGGTTTGGTGCAAAACCGTCGAATGAACCCATCCCATCGCCAATATTTGGCTCCTAACAACCTACAGGAGACATGTATGATCGGTTTTTTCACCCTTTTCTGGCGTAAAATGCACCAAAGTGAGTCAGCTATGATGTCTATTGCGTCAAACAAATGTGTTAGGTACATTGTTCACAAGACTACACTTTTTAATACGCCTAACATAAGGGGGCGTTCTGGGGGCGTGCCGCACCACACTCGTAATATTAGACACATAGATGAATGTGGCGCGGCAAAACTAGGGGCATTACTGCTCGAACAGGCAGACCTATCTCAAAGGGGTCTGCCTGAGCCTGAGGAGTTAAAGTGGAGCTAGATTTGCTGTTAGGGAAAAATTTCCATTATTTTCCAACTTACACACACACAGTATAATAATAAAAAGTAATTTATTATAATTATCAATTATTATAAATTATGTAAATGTAATAAAAAAATTTTATCATATAAAATTAATATACAAATATATAATATCCCAATATCTAAAAATATCTCCTATAAAATGTACGTAATTTTAACCCCTTACCGACCTGGGGCGTATGAGTACGTCCCAGGGCCGCTAAGGGGCTTTGCAGGGGGATCGCTCCGCGACCCCCGCACAGCCGCCGGGTGTTAGCGGCGAATTGCCGCTAACACCCAGCGGCAGTAACAGCGCCGGCGGGTGGCTCCGCCCGCTGGCTTTTTTTTTACCCATCAGGCGCCGCGGCAAAGATGGCCGCGGCGTCTGAATTAACGCTGATCGGTGCCGCGCACCCATCAGTGCGGTGTTCGGCATAAGGGGGGCAGCTATGCTGCGCCGATCCCATCACCGGGCATTGTGGTGGGGAGGGCCTTGGGAAGGCTCCCGTCACTTACCCTGGACCGGTTTGGCCCCACCTTCCGTCCGCAGACAGGAAGTGGGGAAACCGCCATCTTTGTACACCCTAATGCATTGCCTATGCCAAAGCATTAGGGGTTGTAAATTTAACAATCGCCGCCACCTAGTGGTCAAGTACCCCCAGGTGGCCTCAATGTTAAAAGTAAAAAAAAAAAAAAAAAGTATTAAAAGTTCAAATCACCATTTCACAAAAAAACCAAAAATAATAAAAAAAATTACACATATTTGGTATCGCCGCGTCCGAAAAAGTCCGATCTATTAAAATATAACATCATTTATCCCATACGCTAAACACATAGAAGAAAAAAAATTCCAAACGCCAAAATTGCGTTTTTTGGTCATTTTACGTCACTCAAAAAATGGAATAAAAATTATCAAAAAAGTCGCATGCATTCCAAACTTCTCGCGATAAAAAGTACACTTCATCCCGGAAAAAATGCCCCCTCACTGACGTCCGTAGGTGTTAGTACAAAAAAGTTATTGGTCGCACAAAATGGCACTGTGGCGCAAATTTCAAAAATAGAAAATGTTTGGAATTTTTTTACGGTTCCAAACATAACGGAAACCCTACATGTTTGGTATTGCCGGATGCGTAACAACCTGAAGAATACAGATAACACATTATATTTACCGAAGATTGAACAGCGTAAAAGCAAAACCCCCGCAAACATGGCGAAAATAATTTTTTTTTCACAATTTGTCCCACTTAGAATTTTTTTGCGGTTTCCCAGTATATTTCATAGTATAGTGAATAACACCATTAGAAAGTACATCTTGTCCCGCAAAATAAAAGCCCTCATGTGTCTATATAGGTGGAAAAATAAAGAAGCTATGGCTTTCAGAAGGCGAGGAGGGAAAAACGAACGTGTCACCCAAAAAAAACGCCGGGTCCTTAAGGGGTTAATAGAATCTAAAACTAATTTACATTAAATAACCCACTGACAAATTTCTACATTTTTACTACATTAAATTTGAAATATATTTTTGCTGCTCTCACTCGTTATTCTACATACAGCAAGAGCCAGCACAGCACAGGTCTTGCTGGGACCTGTGGTCCTCCAAGCAAGATCAGTATCATAGTTTCTATGCACTGTCATGCAATTCTAATGACTTTTCTATCATTTCCAGCCTATATATAGCCTTTATACATGTTAGGTGCATTACAAATGTGCCTAAGTTCCTTAATGCGTCAAACACACAGGCGAGGCACGATGAACTTTAGACAACATCTATGAACACACAAAAAACACTTTCATAGATGTGGCGCATCTGACACTGAAAAAAATAGATTTGAAAATGCACTTCGATGCGTCCAGTTCCATACATGTCTCCCTATGAGCTAATGTTTGGCTCATTACACTCTTTCATACATACTGTCGGATCATACACTATTAAAAACAGACATAGAACTGGTGAGTTGGCGCTAGGTTCATACATGCCCCCATTGTTCCTATACCTTTTTTATTGCAGTGCATTAACCCCTATCTAGGACACTCATGTCCATAGTAACGGCTCCTTTGGAGTAACTGCATGGACTAAACATGGCATCAGTCGTGAGACCTCCTGCCTTTTTTCACATTCAAAGAAGCTTTATTATTATAACAAGTGAGATGGTACAATCAGATAAAACGAAGGGTTATAGCTATGCAAACCCAAATTACAAACTTAAGGTTGTATGGGAAAGGAGCTGGCAAGCTCACTGCGCCCGCAATTGTTGTAACAAATCCTCAATTTACTTCTGATTCACGGAATCTTTGAGAAGCAAAAAGGAATATTAGTCAAGCCAATATTGCTCATCTACATACGCGTTTCGGGGTTTTGCCCCGCATCAGTGTAGAGCAGAGCAATACTGGCTTTACTGGGTGGGAGGCAATGAGTGGCTGAAAGAAGGGGAACATCTCTCCTTTTGGAGAGCACCAGCTAAGGTGTGTAGTGTTTTGATTGCCTTTTAGCCCACTACTAAGCATCTGCATATCACAAGGCATTATGGGAAAGGAGCTGGGAAGCTCACTGCACCCTCTATTGGTTGTAACAAATCCTCAATTTACTTCTTATTCACTGAATCTTTGAGAAGCAAAAAGGAATATTATTCAAGCCAATATCGTTCATCTACATACGACCGTTTCGGGGTTTTGCCCCTCATCAGTGTAGAGCAGAGCAATACCGGCTTGACTGGGTGGGAGGCAATGAGTGGCTGAGAGAAGGGCAACATCTCTCCTTAAAAGGCAATCAAAACACTACACACCTTAAAGGGGTTTTGCCACAATCTCATTTCATACCTCCTGTATTCAGCTCTTCAGCTCTGTGAGCTCAGATAGGGGCGTGTGTGATTTGTTTGAATTGCATATCATGTGACCCAGCAGATGACATCAGTATGTCTTTCCCTCTGTAGTCAAAGAAAGGTCTGTTTATGTAAAGCATTGTGAGTAGCTGAGAGGTAAAGCTTTTGCCTCCAGGCCCAAGGGTCCTAGGTTCAAATCCCTGTAGGAACCAAACCTGTGTTGTTGTTTTTTTTCTTTTTACTAATGCACAGACCTGATTGAGGTTTCTTTTTGATTTATTTACACTGTTTGACTAATTACTAAGGAGGACAGAGGATGGGAGTAGAATGACAGCTCCTGAGGTTTGAATACTCAGTAGCTGCCTGAGAGGAGAGGTGATGTCTGAGCATGTGCGACCAGAAGTGAGGAGCTCTCAGCCCTGGTCGTATCCCCTGGAGACGAGCTGTAAACAATGGATCACTAAAGGAGCAGCTAAAACAAAAACGGTTCAAAATTTTTAATAATAATGTATGGCGAAAATGTTTGTTATTTTACGTTAAAATTAACGTTTTACGTTAATTTTACTTCGTGGCAAAACCCCTTTAACTGGTGATCTCCATAAGGAGAGATGTTCCCCTTCTCTCAAACTTAAGGCTGGCAATTTTAACTAAGTCCGTTCTGTGGGAGGATAAAACAATCTGGATAGCCTATGAAATGGACAGTATGAACAATTGCATGTAGATATCGTATGACCTACTGCCTTTTAGTTAGTAACAGAGTTACAGATGACATCTTTTGAGTGACTTTATATGAATAATGGTGGAATAATAATTTTGATATTGTTAATCCAGCAACTTCCTCACTGTGTATAGTTACATGTATAACTGCTGTCTCTCTAGGGAATGTCAAGTTGGCAATAAAAGTAACTATTCGAAAAAGCAGAAAGATAAGACGAAGAAAAGAAAGTGTGAGTGGCTTCGTTACAGATGCAGATAGACATAAGACGCTGCTAGTATTTTATGGAGGGGCAGAATGTCTCCAGTATTTCTGTTATCTGGATAACAGGGGTCACATGATCATTTTGTCCAAACACATGCTTCATGTTAACCATTAACATGTTTTTTTCTAGAGACGAGCCTACTGTAGTGGTGTAAAAGAGGTACAGGAGCAATATTTTTAATACATGTATATTAGAAAACTGTATGTTTTCCTTAATATACATAATAATTATAGACATTATAAAAACATTACAAAGTGGAAAACCCCTTTATGCCAATGCCAGATGATGTTAGCTATAGAAGCTCAATAGTCATGCAGCAATCAGTTATTGGAAAGTATGGGGATGGTGAGATTGCAACGGTGAACAATAGTTAGAAGTGACTAACTTTTACAAGATTGTGCACAAAACAAGTATGATGAGCACCATACCATCAAAATAGGAATTTCAAGAGTGCAAGTTTCCATATGAAACACATTGGCCCTTATGTAAGAAAACTGTCTAGCAGTAAGACTTTCTTTGTTGCCCATAGCAACAAATCAGGACTCTGCTTTTATTTTTTTCAGAGCACTACATGAAATGAAAGGAGAGCTCTGATTGGTTGCTATGGGTAACAAAGAAAGTCTTACTGCCTGACCGTTTTCATACATAAGGCCCATTGTGTATGAATACTAAGAAAAGACACATGAAACTAAAGTTGCGCACTCATAAATGTTAACAAGTTTTATTAAATGACAGAAAATATTATGGGCCTCGTATGAAAATGTCTAGGTGTAAGACTTTCTTTGTTGTCCATAGCAACCAATAAGAGCTCCCCTTTCATTTCATATAGTGCCCCAAATAGTGAAAGGGGAGCTCTGATTAGTTGCTATGGGCAACAAGGAAATTCTTAGACCTACACAGTTTTCATATATGAGGCCCTATGAGTTTGAATAAAAACCTTTAAAAGTACTTAACATATATATGACTCAGTCTCATCCCTGAAATCAAGGGTCAAGAGGCACACCCCACGCGAGAAAAAGAAGACTATACTGTATGGAACCATGAAAAATGCATAGTACAGTACAATTGTATCCGCTTGTACATACTGTATGGGTGAAATTATATCATTATCTAAAATTTTAAAAAATGCCATCATAGCCAATAATTGCTAGAATCCATTCAACAATCCCAATTTTTCAATTGATTTTTTAATCCGTCCAATTATTTAATGGATTGTTGCAATTATTGCATATGAAGGCATTTCCTATGTTTCACATGGATATAATTGAATTATTTCTCTGTACTACGTATTTTGGATGGCAATATACATATACTCTTCTTTAACCCATGTGGGTTGCCTCTTAACCCATGACTTTAGGGCTCAGTTTTTTTGCCTGAGCTTATAACATTTTTGTGATGTAGTGTGTTAATATTTCTGGAGGTGCAGCTTTAGCTAAGAGTGTCTTTTCTTGATATTCATCCATAACAATGTGATATCTTATTGGGCAAATTACAGTTCAATAGGGCACAGTGTAAATTTACAAAGGGGTGAAAATCAGCCCATATTATTCACATGAAATGAGCTTGTGCAGCCCCTTTGTGGCAACTAAAAATAGCCATGTGGTCCAGGACTCAGAGTAACATCACTTATATTGTTGACCTTCTAATAGCCAATGCTCTATGGTGCACCCAGTGCCTAAGCTTAGTGCACATGCTTGCACATATGTGCTACATAGAGTTACATATAGACTCATGCATACAGATGTGTCCACCTTTTCCTTTCTGCAAATTTCATTAGGGACTCTAGACGTTTCAAAAGTATGTCGGATAGGGGCAACAACAGTTTTTTTTTGGGTGAAAATCACTCGAGGAAACCAGCACAGCCCCATTCATTCATGTCGCCCATTGTTTTTTCTCAAAAGCTGGTTATGTCTCTAGAAATAGTATCATCCCCATAAGGTAGAACTTTAGACTATCTGACCAGCTGTTCCTGGCCATGTGGAGGGAAGTCAAGTAATCAAGGATTTGGTTTGCTGTCTTAGCTCTTTATGTAAATACTCTGGCCATGATAAAGTGGTTTGTTGGCACCCACCTTGGCAGCAGAGCACATATACCCCAGTCTTTCCAGATACCATATCACCTTAATTACTCCCCTTGGAAAGTGATTTGTACCAGTGTCATTTTCAGAGGATCACCATAGAGCCTTTTCCATGTGGACCTCTAGCTGATGAGCCCTAACTAACTAACTAACTAACTAACGAACTAACTAACTAACATCTACCGTAATTGGATATACGGTACTGTAGATTCTGTTGACATTACGTTTTCCTTGGATTTTATTGTTTTATACTTTGTCTGTTCCATAATAATATTTTTATTTTTTCCATAGGAAATCGCAATGAAGTTGTAATCACAGAGAATAACAATAGCATCACTGAGCAGATCACAGATGTTGTAAAACAACCAGCCTTCATTGCAGGAATTGGTGGTGCATGTTGGGTAATTCTCATGGGATTCAGCATATGGCTGTACTGGCGCAGAAAGAAGAGAAAGGGGCTCAGCAATTATGCCGGTAAGACTATGAAATGTGTGAGCTATGTTTATCTCATGATCAGACTACAATGATCTGGAAAAGCCTGAAAAACATGCTTATGTGCAGGGAGGTGTCTTGGTGCCCATAGAGTTACCAGTCATCCCAGTTACACAAAACCAAATTTAGAGTGCGTGTTGTTGCACTTTAAATTCTAGATATGTTATAGAGAAAGAAAACTATTATCTTACAAGATATATTTCCAGATTTCTACTCAAAAGATATATTTCCAAATTTCTACTCAATGCCTGGTGCTTGGTACTGAGATAGTAGTGGGGTACCTCATACACAGAGCCCATAATTATTATTATAGCAGACAGAACTCCCTTGAAAACTTCTATGTATGAGGTATGTGTAAAAAATAGTAGTCGCCAGAACAGGAAGTAAAGTAATGTAGATAGATAGATAAATAGATAGATAGATAGATAGATAGATGATAGATAGATAGATAGATAGATAGATAAAACACATGAGATTATAGTTGACATAAGATTATAGCTTGTTATATTCGTAGATTAATAGAAGGATTGATTAAAAACAATATATTGATACGGGATTGATAAATAATATTAGATAGATATGAATAAGGTGAGTAGATTGTAGATTATAGTTAACTTGAGATGATTAATAGATAAAAATAGATAAACTGGTAGATTGAATACATAACTAAATGGATGAAGTCAAACTCTGACACCCATTAAAGTCAATGGGAGAAAATGTTTGGGTTAATTTTTATACCTATACAGGTGAGGAGAAGCTGTAATTACCATTCATAACGGTACACCAACACTAGGCGCATTATACGCCGGGCACGACATTGTAATGCACCTAAAAATGATACGCAGTGCGCCTCCATAACACAGCATATCATTGGAAGTGTATGTAATGCGCCTATCACATATAAACTTGTAATGATATGTTATGCGCTTCGATAGTCGAATTACATACTCTACCAATGATATGCTATGTACCACGATTTGCGCAATGCACCTAAGAAAGCACAATGCACCTTTTTAGGCGCATTATGTTTACTATGCAAGGTATACCTGACGGCAGATCTTTGAGTGGATCGTACTTTCAGGCACACTTGAAACTGCCGCAGTGACGCCAGTTTTTGGACATGAAAACTATTAAAATAGCGCGTCAAATGCAATGTCGAACGAGAGCATTTACTCGAACGCAGAGTAAAATGTTTGGTTCTGCTCGAGTTCTAAAATATTGTGAAGTTCGTCTCGAACTTAACTTTTCTCGAACGGATCGATCAACACTACTTGTTATTTAGATAGATAAATAAAAAGAAGCATTGATTGAAAAATATGTATATATGATATAGAGCGGATATATATTTTGATATATTTAAAACACACACATATATATATATATATATATATATATATATATATATATATATATATGTTTGTATATTGACATGAGATCAATAGAGAATATGATATAGATAAATAGACAGATGGATTAGATAGATAGATAGATAGATAGATAGATAGATAGATAGATAGATAGATAGATAGGTGTGAGAATAATAGGATGCATGGGTGCTTCTTTTGTGAGTAGTCATTCCCTAGTAGGTTATGTCCTCTCATTACTGTTCCACCTCCACATCACCAGTAATTCAGTGACCCAGATATTTCCAGCAGTCCTTGGTTGTTGTAGGCGTATGTAATAGTCCTTGGCACATCAGAAACCCAAGCTTCTTCAGGACCTGGGAATATGATAGATCTTTGCAGAGCTGAAGATCAAATGGATAAGATGTTAGATCAAACCAATAGCACTTCAAAGCATGATCCTGTGCGCTATATTGTGGCACGGCTTCTCTTGAGATACGATCGTGTCGGATGTTTGAACTCTCCAGACGGTGAATATTAATGGATGGAATTATGGAGATTCAGGGAAACAAAGGCAGGAGAAATATAAGTGAGCACAAGAAGGAGGGTCTGAGAATGTTGTTACAATTAGTTCCTGAAATGGGGAATTAGGGGAATTGGAAAAATATGAGATATGACATGATAGCTTTTCATTTCTTTCTCCATCTCATTGCAGTCGTTTTGTTAGGATCACTTATACAGAGACCTGGTTTCATTATGTATTATTCCTTTAAAATGTATTTATGAATATAGATGAAGGTAAAATCATACTATGCCTGTGACTTCAATAGATTCCATTGAAATGTATACACAGGGCTAATATAATAGAGCACATAAAAAGTAGTATATAGTGCCTTTATGTCCCAATATACATTAGCTATAGTAAGAGGTCTATTTACATGCAGATGTAGCAAAGGTAAATTTAACAGATAATGCTGTTCCAAGGCTTTTGTTGTGATCCTAAAACAGATAACACCAAAGCCATGATATCACCATCCATTTAAAGGGAATGTGTAATCAAAAATGAGTTATTGTTTAACTCACATTTTTATGTTCAACACATTTTTTAAGAATTTTTGGTTATATTTCTTTTTAATTTTCTATATCACTCAATATTTTTTTATAATTCTGAAGTCCTGTAGTTTTCACTTTGGCCACTAAGCCTAATAACAGTCTGACGCTTCCTGTTCTGTAGAGAAAGTTTCTCAGTTGTCTGCTCATTATCAGCACAAAGAGGGTGAAACTGAAAGGAGACACCAGTGTGAATAGATAACACAGGATTCACCAATCACAAGAGGAAATAGTCACAGTTCACCCTTTCACCTCCCTGCACAGTGACTTCTTCCCAGGTCACAGAGCATGACTAGGAAGCTCTCTATAGAAATCAATGGGACTGAGTCAGTCTTAAGACTCCTATATTCATGAACCTACTGTAAAGCATCTCTCTGACTGCTGTTAAAGCAGTGCAAGCAAGGCCTAATGGCCAAAGTGAAAACTGCAGGACTTAAGAATTATTAAACAAATATTTAAAGTGATATGAAAATTAAAAAAACAACCAAAAATTCCTAAAAAATGTGTTTAACATAAGAACGGGACTTAAACAATTAGTAATTTTTTGATGACATATTCCCTTTAAACTTTTGCTAGATGTGTATGTTTTCTCCAATTGTCTTCATTGGATGATGGGTTGTCCACAATTAGAAAAGAAGGGTTTGCTTTATTCAAGAGACAGCACCACTCTTACCAGTGTCCTGTGCCTGATATAGACGTATTCATTAGAAGGTGAACTACAATTCCACACACAGTCACTGCACAAGTGGTGCTGCCTCTATTAAAAGGCAGGTCCTTTTTTTTTTCGTAATCATGGATAGGCTTTCTATTGAAAGATCGGTAGCCCCAAAATTAGCCTTTAGGGCGCAAAGAGTAGTATGTACCTTGGAATTGAATAGGGCATTTAAGTTTTCTCTACAACATATCTAAAAATAAAGTGCAGTCACAGTGTAAAATTGTTTGTTGTTTGTTATTCAATACTATTTTGTTATAAAACTTTTTAGATAAACTTATTTTTCAAATATTTTATAGTTTTCAATTCTTCCATAATTTCTGGACCATCTACAACAGTCTGTTGTAGATGGCGTTGGGTTACTTTGTGGCTGGATAGATGTGGCAGACTTGAATTTGCAGTTAGAGCTCTAATGTTGTTATAATTCGACATCTAATTGTTAAAGGGGTGTTCCAACTATAGACTTTGATGAGATATTACAGATTACCTACAGATAACAGTATGCCATGTAATAGTGAGCTATGTCAATAACTAATTAAGTTCTGCTGCTACTAACAAACTTAGCTCTGCTCCATTTGAACATTTGCCTCCAAGGTTCAAGATGTCTGAATATGGGATGCTTACATTCTCATGACTACCACTAGTTACTTGCAATGCATCACTTGATTTGACTCTCCATTGGCTGCTGAGTGGTTATTGCTTCAAACAAAGTCATGTTACCATGCCGAAAAGCGTCGCTCTCATTGCTTGATTGCTACAATGTCTTGATATTTGAATTTAGCCGAGTAACTCAATTTGTCTTTACCTTCTTGTTTTGCAGTTCAGTCCTTCACCTTTACCCCTGCAGGTACTGTCCATTAGTCTGTGTTACCTCTACACCACCATATCATTCAAATCATTAGCTCTCAGAATTAAATATAATTAAGTCACACCAGCACAATCGCTAACTATCATTTTTAATTAGGATCTGGCTAGCAATTATGGCTGTGAATGGACCCAGTCCGTCTCTTCCTCTGGATAATTCATCTTGAGCAGAGCCCACAAGTTTCTATATGTTCACAGATGCCCTGAGCTTGATCTTAATACAAGCGGTCACCATTCATGCTTTAGGCAAATCGATTTCCGAAAGATTATATTTATTTCTGAGAGACGTATATATCATCCAGCCTGCTAATAAAATTACTTCAGCTCAGCGTGCAGGGAATTCTTTCCTTCTGAAAAGCCTATGAAGCTTAAAACCATTATTTCACCAATTATTTGCTAGATACATTTTACACATCATTTACACTGCAACATAGATTATTACAAGTTTTATCCAAAATGGGCGAATATCCTCTTTTTCTACATCCTTTACTTAGATTCCCCAGATACAACCATGCACCACAAAGTTGCACTTGGCACAAAGAAGGGGAGCTGGCACAATGCAGGTATATCTATTTGATCTAATGAAGAAATAAAGCTACCTTTAAGTATGGCGGGCTATTTTAAAGTTTCCAATCTTTACGATTCCAATTTACATTTATAGTTATATTTGTAGCAATATATCATGTAAGGTGATACAATATGGGAAGCAGCAATAGTCTATTTGACCACTAGGGGGTGAACAGGTAGCTCAACTGTATAGGGGCTGTTTGTATTCATATGAGGCTTTCACATAAGTGGACAGCTTTAGTGTTCACATTCATTTGGACCACAAAAAAAATCTAAACTTTGTAGAGAAAAGATTGTTTATTTCCAAGCAGCTTGTCTATGTCAGTGGTCATGGGCACAGGATGCAAAGAGATTAATGATGATATTCTGTCTATAGAGCTACCCTACAGACACAAAGGGAGACATGTATGGAACTAGGTGCATCGAAGTGTTTTTTCTCATCTATTTTTCAGTGTATAATGCACCTGAGTGTATGGAAGGGATTTTTGTGTGTTCATAAATTGTGTCTAAAGTTCATTGCACCTCGCCTATGTGTTTGGGGCATTATGGAACTTAGGCGCATAAGTAATGCAACAAAAATTAATAAAGCCTATAGATGGAAATAAAAGAAAAGTCATTAGCATGTCAGTGAATAAAAACTATGGCACTGATCCTGCTTGGAGGACCACAGGTCCCAGCCAGACATGTAGTGTGGTGGCTCTTGCTGTATGTAGAATAAAGGGTGAGAGCTGCAAAAATAATTTCAAGTTTAATGTAATGTAAAAATGTAAAAATCTTAACAACATCAGTGGGTTATTTAATGTAAGATTAGTTTCAGATTCTATTAATTTTAAATACATTTTATAGGAGATATTTTTGGGATATTATATATTTTTATATTAATTTTACCTGATAACATTTTTGTATTACATTTAAATATCTTTTTTTATAGTTTGATAATTATCATAAATTACTTTTTATTATTGTACTGGGAAGTTGAGAAATATTGGATATTTTTTGCCCTAACGGCAAATCTAGCTCCACTTCGACTCCTCAGGCAGACCAATTTGAAATAGGTCTACCTGTCCGAGCAGTACTGGGCCTAGTTTTACTGAACCACATTCATATGTGTGTCTAATATCACAAGTGTAGTGCACCACGCCCAGAGAACGTCCCCAGAACGCCCCCTCATGTTAGCCACATTTGACGGCAGAAAAGGTTTTAAACACGATCATACATGTCTCCCAAAGTCTGTATTTTATTTTACAGTGTTTTTATTCGTTTTTGTATCCAGTTATGTTTCTATCTGACTAGAGGACCTAGTTCATCTTGTGTTTTCGAACATACAGAATCTCAATTATTTGTCTATATCAGCAGTTATAACCACCCAATAAACAAGCAAGCAACAGGATCTGGGTCAAATATTGAGATGAGCAAATTGAGGAAGTCTAGGACAGATATGCTGCAACTCTGGAACACATCATGGTCATTATTTAAAGATAAGGACTTGGAATCCTAAGGGACACAGTTAATGTGGCCAGGCAATGAGTGGTCACAGATGCCTAGCCAAAGCCATTATAGTCCAGCCATACTGAAACTAAATAGGTCATAATTCTGCAGTCATCTGACACTGAACTTAGATATCTTTCAATTATCTGTAGGATATGACCCATCTACAATGGGGTATTTATAATGCGGTGTAAGGCTAACACATGAATGAGGTTTGTAGTATTGTTGAATGTAACTTTAAGATACTATATTTATTGGCACATTGTAGATCATCATCTTTTTAAAGGAAGATTCCAAGGATACTCTTTTCTGACAAGTCTCTTATTTCAGTTCATGAGCCCCCATTATATCAAATGGGTTCTTGTATTGATTTCATAGATGAATGGACAAAGAATTGAACTATTTTTGAATGTAATAGGAAGATATTATATTCATTGGCTCCGATGTTATTCTTTCCGACTACTCTCTCAATGCAGCTACTGGGCCTTGATTATAGGTGAATGGGTTCTTGCATTGATTTAATAGATGCATATACAAGAGGTTTGTAGTTATGCTGAATGTAATAGGAAGATACTCTATTACTGGCACATTGTATAACATGTTCTACTTACAGGAGGATTTCTGTGATAGTCTTTTCTAAGCACTCTCTCAGTTTAGTTCCTCGGCCCTGATTATAGACAAATGTGTTCTTGAATTGATTTAGTAGATTCATATAAATGGATTTAGCACCTGTATATACAAAAGGAATATAGGATTGCAGGAAGATACAATATTTATTGGCATCTGATATGACATGGTCTATTTAAAGGCAGATTCCACTGAATACGTCTCACTTCAGTTCCTGGGCCCCAATTTGCATTGATGTAACAGATGCATATATATAGATACGTTTCCATTAAAAGCAATGTTCCAAAAAGCTATGATAATGGGGTAGATCTACTAATCCTAACAATGTCTAAAACTGCGTCTAATATAGACATTGTTGTTAAATTTTATATAAATTTATGCTTTTTTCAGTTGGTTGTCTTACCTTATGTCAATATTTTGTTCCAAATTTTTGTGCAATTTTGCTTCATATTTTAGCACTTGAAACTATGGTTCTTTCCTCTACACCAGATCGCCTGGAAGAGGAGAGGAATTGAAGCAGGCAAGCTAGGCACAATGTATTATCCTCTTTTCTGCATTTACTTCATAAACATGTCTGTGATGCAGGATCGGACTTGCCTACCAGAGAACCAGAGGTTCCTCCTATGGGCCCAAGGTCTGACACAGTAATGCACCCCTCATATATCAAGGCTCCAGAGGTCTAGCAAAAACAGCTTTATTTGGAGCAGAATTCAGATTTCCTACGGTATTAAACCCTGCTTATAAAATAAGTGTATTTACGAAAAGTGCTTAAAAGTAGACATGGACATGTCCTGCGTAGTTACAGGTAGAGGTTGGATCCTCAGATTAAGTTTCTCTTGGAGGCCCAAGGAGCTTCAGTCCAACACTGTGATGAGATATTTTGCATCAGAAAAGTGCTAAGTTTTGATGCATTTTATGACAAGATGTAGGAGCAAACACATTTAACTCTCCCCCACTGTCTTTCGACTGAATTGGAGAGTTGGTAGCACTTATAGTTTCAGTAAAATAAACAGAGTGATCTGTTGGTCACAGACATTAGCTGGACAGGTCCCAGACCCCCCAACTATACGAGTTCAATTTGACCCTTTAAAATGTATATATACACTTTGAAAATGCAATTCAAAAATGAAAAAAATAAATAAATCTAAATTGCACCATATTTATGCTTTACAAAATAAAAAATCTAGGAATTGTGAACTCCTGCTATTTCTCGAATTTTAGAAGCTGAATTTAAAATTTCCTAATTTTATTTAGTTGGAAGTGACACCCAACTATAACATACCTAAACTAATTAGTGTTCATTATACAAAGAATGGATTATTAATTACAAAAGACATTCCATATGTAGCGGAGCTGAGTATACCATGTAGCATATCTCATTGTGAAATGAGTTTATCTGGAGTTTACATAAGGGTGCTTTCACACGGTGCGTTTTTGACGTGTTTTTGACGCTTTTTTGACGTGTTTTTTGAACAGGAAGGCACAGCAATGAAAGGGGTTGTCTCACTACAAGGATTGCTTTTTATGTTAAAGTTTCTTGCAAAACAAGTCACTTTGCAATATATGTCCATTAACAATGCCCCTACCTATTCCTAGATATAACCTCTTGTATGGGCTGCATCAGCTCCTCGGGTCGCTAAAAGCTACAGCCCGTTTGATCTCTCCTGATAGGCTGCCAGCACTGGTTGCTATAGCTATAGACCTGGCTTTCTACTGCAGCCTTGTAGTAGCCAGTAACACTCCCCTGAATTCAAAATGAAACCAAGACAACTGTACTGAGGTAAGATGAATCAATATAGTGAGACAACCCTTTTAATGTTGTACATTGCTGCAGAAAAAACGCATCAAAAAATGTGTCAAAAACGCTTCAAAACGCACAGTGTGAAAGCACCCTAAGTTGCAGATCATTTGGATTAGGTAACATCAGCTACTGATAAATTCAGCTCTGCTACATCTGCACATTCTCTCCTCATTGTTGCATACATAAAATGCAAATGTTACTTATTGAGAAATATGGAGATCTGTATTAAGTGCAGTTAAATAATGTCTATAGTGTGTCAGTTCTGCAAGCAACAACTTCCCCTAATTTATTCCAAAAGCACAGTCTGTGTGCAAAAGTTTTAATATCATTTATTCTTATTATGCACATCCCTTATGAATAAATAGGTGAGATGCCGCACAAATCACAGAACCCCCAAAATCATCCATGTGATCTAGAAAGCCATGTTTCAGCGATCTGTTACCACAGAACAACAAGGGTTAATGAGGGTTAATCAGTAACAAAGAGATTCTCCTACAATCTCCTCTACCCCTCCTGCAAACAGCAGTGCTTTTTGGGCAGCACAGAGACGCAATAATGTAGCCTGCTGCTTGCATGCAGGTAAATTCCAACTAGACTGCACCACATCACTTGTTACTTATTACTTAATGTTTATACAGATGTAGCAGAGCTGATTTGGTTTATTTTTTTGCAAATGGAAAATTAGAACACATAATATCAAAAATTACAATGAGCTCTGCTTTATATACCTTATATATTACTTGGGGGCTTCAATGTAAAGGTGACCACTAGCGTGTCCCCATCTATTCTGGATCTGATCATTCCTGGACCATACATCTGTGATATTTATGGCATGTTAAAGCCTAGAAGCTTACAAAGACATATGCATACCTGGGATAAGAGAGCTGCTTGATAAGATGAAGGTGCTGTCAGGCAGGAATGCATATTTTAATTACAATGAGATCTGACAGCCTCCCCCATATTGATTAACTACTGACTGGTTGCAATGTTTTGTTTCCAGTGCTCATTCAGTCAGCAACTGTCTGGAATTCAGGAGTTTTCTATTTAATCTCCTTATATAGTTTATTACAGGAATGCCTTGCATTTTAATTAAGGGAAGGTATCAGCATTCTTCTAATATTAGGAGGATCGCTGACATGATAGTTTCAGCTGCAGAGCAATGCCAGATGTGTCCTTTACGTTCCATATAGAGCCCTTTCTTTGTCCAGTAAATGGAACACCTGCATGAAAAACCCTCCTGCCAGTAATCCTTATGCATCCCAGTGAAATGTTTGTTTGATGTGTATCCTTATTGTCTATTGTGTAGGAAATGTGCAATGCAAAGGTAAAGTCAGCTCATCATGGAGTCAATCATTTGTATGTTTCTGGACTGAAATTATCAATTAAATTGAAGCAGCCTGCATTAATGCTTTTGCCCCCTGCATTGCATCAATCCATATTGCTCCATGTCTATGAGACTGACTTACGTGAAACAACAAACCACCTCACCCCGGAGGCTTCATATACATGCATATTTTGTTTTCACTCTGACTTGTGTATATTATATGACTTTTTTTTGAAGCATAGCCAGTCAGCAATGTTTAAAGTAAATGTCCACCTTGTAACATCATTCTATGCAGATTAAGGGGGACATGTATAAAGATCGGCACGTCGAAGCGCCTGTTTTCACGCGTTTTTCCGTGAAAACTGCGCCTGATGTATGTCGGCTCCAAAGGGCGCTCATACATGCGGGGCAAACTTCGACGCCTCCGACAGACAGACCACATTGAGATTGCTCTGCCTGTCGGAGCTTTAATGCGCCTCACTGTGCCGGCCCGCATTCATACATGCGTCGGTGTTTTTGAATGTAGTGCGTCCCACCCCAGAATGCCCACAGCACGCCCCTTCATGTTAGGCGCATTAGAAATTGGCAAAGCTTTCGCCTAATGCACCTAACACATAGGGGAGCACCTAACACGACAGCGGAGCAGGCACAGAGAGGCGCATTATATGCCAGAAAACCGCTGAAAATGCTGATCATACATGTCCCCCTAAGTTCTTAATTTATTTTTGTTAGAGTTTAGAACTTTTTCTGGTACACAACTCCACATCCCTTGTATAGATGTGGCATTAAGATACAAAAATCTAACTGACTTCAACCGCCACTAGGTGGAACACAGGAGCTCAGTGCATACTGTTTACAAAGGAGTTCTAAGTATAAAGAGTAAACCATACAATAAAGTCCACCTAGTGGTGACAGCAGGCAACCATATTTGTATTCTTTGCTTCTTGTATGCAATGGATGTAAAAATCTGTTTAAACTGAGCTTAGGTCACTATGAACATATATATTGCGATATTGATCAGCATATAATGTTGGACCTTTCATGCTGAATACAAAAAATACTGTTGATGATGGATATTTACTTTAAAGTGTAATTCTGCACACAAACTGAAAATTTAGCTTTACCTGGAGTCTACCATTTTGGAGATCTATGACCTTCTTCTACTTGACTAAGGCTTTCTCAGTGCTATGTTCATGATCACTCAGAAGCCTCTATTAGACATATTCTCTTAGCATCATCATGGGCCATCCAGATGATAATTTCCAGGTAGTTCATGATAGTGCCATGCACTGGAGACAGCCGGGTAGGGGAACACTGCAGATCTTTAAAAGGTAGACTCAAGGTCAGTAAGCTGAATTGTATTTCTAATATGTTGCTGTTTTTCAGACAGTAAATGTGGGATGTGAAATAAATATGCTGTGAATATTCATCGTATTCACAATATGTCTGTTCTTTAAATATATAAAGCTTGACTTTTTTGTTTGTCTTGGTTTTACATTGCATGTGCACTCAACGACCAGGTTCAGTCCATTAACCCTAAAAAGATCCACATTTTACAATCCAGAAATGTCACTGCATTCAGTTTATAATGGTATCCACATGAAGGAACATTTATAAACCTAAGAGGAAGCAGAATTGGTGGCTCAGCCCCTAACACTAGGGCCACATTGATGACCCTGTTTAGGTCTAAAACTCACTTTTTTGCCCATAGGTTAACCTATGGGCAAAAAAGTGAGTTTTAGACCTAAACAGGTTCATCAATGTGGCCCTAGATGTTTCTTTTCAATTTTAAGAATATGAGTTTGAAGCCTTTGGCAGCAACATCTTTTCCAATTGCTCCAATATTTACAAAAGTTCCTTATTGTATTCAGTTAACCTGTAATGATATTGTACATTTTACAGCAACAGCTAAGTAAAATTAGCACATCACCCCCTGCTTCAGATACAGCAGGGCTGAATTTGTCATACTATAGTCTCCATGTATTATCTTTAGTTTTCAAAAGACTCTTAGTAAAACGTCTTTCTATGGTGCCCTATACGGTACTTTTCACCAGTTTTAGGAAGGTGTGGAAAGAATGCTACAAAATAAAAATGCTTTTAGAAATAGCAGTGTCAACAGTTTATTATTAAGAAAATACAAAGTGAATGACCAAAGGAGAAATCAAATCAGTGTTTGGTGTGACCACCTTTTGCCTTTGGAGTCCTGGAAGGGATGATATGGCCTCCTGATCTCAACACAATCATCTGAGCAAGTCTACACCCACAGAAGATCTGTGGTTACTTCTCCAAGATGTTTGGAACAACCTCCCTGCCGAGTTTCTTCAAAAGCTATTTGCAAGTGTACCTACAACTGATGCTGTTTCGGTCACAGGAAATATTGCCTGGATATCTCTTTTATTTATTCACTTTGTATTTTGTATTTTTTTATTTTTTTTGTATTTTGTAGAAGGTTTCCATATCTGACTAAAACTTTTGCACAGTACTGTACATTACATGCATTTTAGCCAAGCCCCACAATTTTAGTTGGACTTGCCATATATCTTTTGAGTACAGGGATGTTTAGAATCTCCCCCAAAGGCATATATCCAGGGCAAGTACTGTCAGGCAGTTTTCTCAAAGTAACCAGAGAAATATAACAGCAGCTTACTCCCTTCTGCCCAACAAGAACACAGATTATTGGTCGAGCTAGGTGTACATGTGTCTATGGAAAGACTGCCAGCCAGCATTCAACTTACAACCATCTAAACTGTATAGTCTCTTTTAGTTTAAGGGCTCATGCACATGGGAGAGCCCTGTGAACAGAGATCGTGCAGCTGCTTATTATGTAATCATGCCATTGTGCATTGCTGTAGAATAGGGTATGCAATTATCTGTATGTATATTGTAGATAGATAGATAGATAGATATTCCAGTTGGCATAGATCTGCACCTCTATTTCCCTTATATGAAACTAAAAGCATATAGATGAGTACTAGTGGTCCTACAGACCTCTATTGCAGCCATATTAAAGGGGTTGATTCACTACATTGATTTGTCCTGTTTTCTTAGTTTCATTTTTAATTTAGAGGCGTGTTAATTTGCTTCCACTAGGCTGCAGTAGAAACCTGGTCTGTAGCTATAGCAACCAGTGCTGGCAGCCTATCAGGAGAGATCAAACAGGTCTGTAGCTATAGCGACCTGAGGAGCTGATGCAGCCCATACAAGAGAGGATATCTAGGAATAGGTAGGACACTGTTAATCAACATATATTGCAAAATGGCTTGTTTTTGTAAGATCTTTAACATAAAGAGCAATTCTTGTAGTGAGACAACCCCATTAAGGATTCAATGACAATTTCAGCTCTGCTACATCTGTATGGTATTTCTATTCATTCACTTTGGTCATGAGCCAATAAGATTATGCTGTGCTTTTTTAAAATGAATCTTGTCATATATACTTGTAATATTTTATCCTTCCTCACAGAGCACATACAAATCCATTTAGAAGAGAACAACAAAATAAATGATCTTCCTTTGTGTCTGATGAAATCACAGGCATGCCTTTTTTGACAAAGGAGAGCTGCATTTTCTTTTGAGTGTTGTACATTTAATATAACAGTTATTTGGTAATGGAGTAATTACTACTAGGATTGCACTCTGACGACCATTGTGATGATGAGCTTGGCATTAAAACATAATTGACTTTGTTTTTCTTCTTGCTTTTAATCTACAGTCACATTTCAAAGAGGAGATGGAGGACTAATGAGTAACGGAAGGTAGGCCATGAAATTAAAAAGCAATCTTCTAATTGTACACCTCTGTGTTCATGCCCCAAGGCTAGATTGCTTTGGGGCCTCCATTACGGAGCAGATCATGTATTTGGAAGATTACAGTCCATCCCCATTGTCTCCAATGTCTCTGGTAAACAACATTGACCCAGATGTTTTGCATTGTATTCCCTGCCGTCTCAGAAAAAAACCCTGAAATAAACACGGCATAATAAGTGATGTGTTCATTTTCGAGCAGAATGTTTATTGCATTAAGTAGATATTAGCAAATGAAGACGCTCTTGTTTAAGGCTGCTTATTGGCTCGCTCTAAATTGCCCTGAGTGAACAATTACACCTAATCGATCACAGAATAAATGATTCATGGATGATGGATAGGCTGTAGATTGATAATACTGAATTCCCCTACTTTGGTTACTCAATTGAAACTGATAAAACTTGATAGTCCCCCCATATATCCTCATTTACATTCCCTTTGCCAATATGGAGATTGCAATTAGACCTTGGTTATAACTTGCAATCTCTTATTTAATCAATATTTTAGCAAAGGGAGATTAGGCCTAATGAGAGCTCTTGGATGTTACAAGAACAGTGTCTTGTCTTTATTGCAGTTGCCTAGGAAACAGGGTCTTCTCTTAGGGATTTAGACAAAGCAATTTATTGGAAAACTACAATGATTATTAGTGCTACTTTTGAATTGGAGAAATGCACCATGCATGAGATTATTTTTCACCTAATAGGGACGAAAACATGATAAATGAGTAAGTTTAGGAGGTACATGGACGCTTACAAGGGTCAAAAATCAATTGTCTGGTCGTGAATGGGTTTATCTACATTTATTCTGGTGACAATGTTGTCTTCAAATTAAAATTTTTCAAGCAGTGTTTCCCTTTATAATATATTTGTTCTTGGCTACATTCACATATTGCATAAAATTATGCAATTGAAGCATCCCAAAATCTGTGCCAAAAATGGAATTTGTGTGTGCTACATATAGATTTTCACCTTAGGTGTCACACATTGTAATGAATAAAATTCATAGAGGAAACCTGAGCAACAAATAAGAAAAGGCTGTGGAATTGAGAACCTACTGCAGGTTATTCTGCTATTAGTGACTGAGGTTGGTTAAAGCCACATTCAATAATGTTGTGCTGTATTTTATTGCTGAATTTTAGTGCAAATTTCACAACCAAAATCTTGCAACAAAAACACATTGGGCCACATGTATGGGCCACGGTCTAGGTCTAAAACTCACTTTGTCGCCCATAGCAACCAATCAGAGCGCCCATCTCATTTCATGTAGTGCTCTGGAAAAATGAGAGGGGCGCTCTGATTGGTTGCTATGGGCGACAAAGTTAATTTTAGACCTAGATAGTTTTCATACATGTGGCCCAATGCGTGAATCCTTTTTCAAGCCATGTCTCTGATTCCCCTTCTGCTGGATTTTCTCTTTTTATGAAGCTCCATATAGTGGTCAAATACACTGTTATAAGGATTTAAAACTGCATACAAAAAAGTTTGGCACAATACCAATAATGTAATGATGTTAGAAAAAAAAACTTTATGCAACCAATACGAAACAACATAAATAAAGGATCCATTCATTAAATCACATTGCATTTTATTATTTCACTGAAATTACATTCCATAATCAGGAATAAAAATTATTCAAAATTCACCCAAGATGGAAACGCTCCAAACACTTGTATATCTAACTAGATGTAACTACAAAATATGTACAGTTTCAGAAAGGATAGATATCAATTCATCACTCAATATAAGACCAAAGCAGTATAAATAGCAATGCCTGTGGAAGGATTGCAACCCAACGCCGTTTCGCTTACGCTTCATACAAGGGTGCAATTAACAAGTGATAGGCTAACCATATAAAAAAATCATGATCCAATCAGAGACATAGAAAGTTGATAGATGGTCAAATGAACCAATCCCACAAGAGGATGCATTGACCAATAAATAATGATAATACATCTGACCAATAAGAACACTTATATTTTGATCAATATAAATAATGACCAATAGGAAATTAATGAAACCAAAAGCGTTCCATACCTAAAATCTGCAAACACAATGCTATATATATATATATAAATATATATATATATATTATATATATATATATATATATATATATATATATATATATATATACATATATCCGGATATATGAGTACACATTAAGAGAATACCACCATGTCCATCCATGCAGCGCATTGGCCTAATAACAAATAAAACAGCATAGACACAGATATTATACACGTGGAACACATATGCCTTCCACCATAACCAGAAGGGTATAGTCCGACCGGAATTCATATTGTGGTCTTATATTAATTGATGAATTGATATCTATATACTTTTTCTACTTTGTCCTTTCTGAAACGATATACATTTTGTAGTTACATGTAATCAGATATACCAGTGTTTGGAGCATTTCCATCTTGGTTTAATTTTTTAATTATTCTTTAATTATTTTTATTCCTGATTATGTAATTTGAGTAAAATAATGAAATATAATTTAATGAATTGATTATTTATGTCGGTTCGTATTGGTTGCATGATATAGTGATGTATCAATGTTTAACGAGGCGGTGATATCAAAGTTTTGAAAAAGTTGAGATAACTTTCTGTGCCATAATATCATGGTATGTTATCTGTCAAGTTTAGCTTTGCTATTATGCAGATAACACTGCCAGATCCTAAATAGCATTTCTCACTCAATCAATAAACTAGGGCATTTAGCTATTTTCTGTGCAGGTGAGCTTTCATATGTGTCAAATGGTGTCTTTTTCAGCAGCAGAAATGCACCTTATTCAACCTAATGGGTGCTCTATCCTGAGGTTGTTTCTGCTATAATGCAAGCCTATAACAACATGCAAATAGCAAGTGTCAGATCAAATAAACAAAAAAAAATAATCCATTATATGAAGAAAATTCATATTTAACTCATAGTAATCCATGAATACAATAAAAACATATAAAGTAAACTAAAATTAGCTTTCAAACAATAAATTAAAAAATTTGTAAGTGTAATTAAAAAATAATGTCGATAAGCCAACTTGAAAAAAAAAAAAAAAATCATTCCATAGATATGATTACACAAGTATTACTTCTAGATGTAATGAGATATTTCTGTTAGTGAATGAAAAACAGTGGTGAAAGTGGTAAAAACAATGTACAGTATCTTACAAAAGGGAGTCCACCCCTCACATTTTTGTAAATATTGCATTCTATCTTTTCATGGACAACACTGAAGATATGACACATTGATACCATGCAAAAAAGTCAGTGTCCAGTTTGTATAATAGTTTGAATTTTGTGTGCTCTCAAAATAACTCAACACACAGTCATTAATGTCTAAACCACTGGCAACAAAAGTTAGTATACCTCTAAGTGAAAATGGACAAATTGAGCCCAATTTGCCATTTTCCACCACAGTGTCATGTAACTCTGTGGTGGAATAAGCGGAGAAAAGCCCTCCCCCTTCACTCGTTCATATTCCGTCCGAAAACCAGACAGATGAATGAACAAGCACAACATTTTATGGGCCGCCGGCGGTTTGAAAAACCATCGGGCGGAAAACCCGTGCAGTGGAGACTGTTGCACGGGTTTTCCATAGCGGCTCGTAAAAGTTTGCGGCCGGTCTTTCAGGCGGTTTACAAAACCGCAAACCGTCTGAAAAACCAGCCGCAAACTGGTGCTGTGGGGACATGGCCTATCAAGACAGTTAGTATAGGTTGTCTAAAGGAGTTGAGTGCATATGCTCCGTTTCATTTGCAAAGACTGTCTTTTCAAAATAGATGTTTGAGTGATGCTAGCTAGCTGCAGAGTTTAAAGATAGAGCTGGGGGGTCAGCCTGTTCATACTCAGAACATACGCCACACACTGCGTCAAATTGGTCTGTATTGTGGTCGTTCCAGAAGGAATCCTCTTCTAAATATGATGCACAAGAAAGCCCACAAACAGTTTGTTGAAGACAAGCAGACTAAGGACATAGATTACTGGAACCATGTCCTGTGGTGTGATGAGACTAAGATAAACTTATTTGGTTCAGAAGGTGTCAAGAATGCATGGTGGCAACGAGGTGAGGAGTACATAGACAAGTGTGTGTTGTCTACAGTCAAGCATGGTTGGAGGAGTGTCATGGTTTGCAGCTTCATGAGTCCTGCCGGCTGTGGGGAGCTAAAGTTCATTGAGGAAACCATGAATGACAGCATGTACTGTGACATACTGAAGCAGAGCATGATCCCTTCCCTTTGGAAAAGGGGTCATAGGGCAATATTTCAACATGAAAACGACTCCAAACGCACCTCCAAGATGACCACTCCCTTGTTAAAGAAAATAATGGTAAAGGTGCTGGACTGACCAAACATGTCTACAGACCTAAACCCTATTGAGGATCTGTGGGGCATCCTCAAATGGAAGGTAGAGGAGCAGAAGGTCTCAAAATCCACCAGCTTCGTAATGTTGTCATGGAGGAATGTAAGATAATTCCAGTGGCTGCAACCTGTGAAGCTCTAGTGAGCTCCATGCCCAAAACAGTTAAGGCAGTGCTAGAAAATAATGGTGGCTACATAAAATATTGACACTTTGGGCACAATTGTTAATTTTTACTTAGGCGTGCACTCACATTTTTGCCAGCTCTTCAGACATTGAGAACTATGGGCCACACGTATATAAACTGTCTAGGTCTAAAATTCACTTTGTTGCCCATAGCAACCAATCAGAGTGCCCCTTTTGATTGCATATAGTGCTCTAGAAAAATGAAAGGGGCGCTCTGATTTGTTGCAACTAAGTGAATTTTAGACCTAGACAGTTTTCATACATGTGGCCCTATGTGTTGCGTTATCTTGAGGGTACACCAAATGTTCCCTTGTTAAACAAGCTATACACTGACTACTTTGTATTGCATCAAAGTGTTATATCTACAGTGTTGTCCCATAAAAAGATATAATACAATATTTACAAAAATGTGAGGAGTGTACTCACTTATCTGAGTTACTGTATAAAGTGCAACAATAATTAAATGGTCCAATTACTTGGCCACCCCACTGACGTGTTTTGGACATGGATTTGTCAGCCACCTGCCTATATATTATTTGATATCCTAAATTATCTCCGGAAGGGAAGATCTCTCCTTAAGGAGAGCACCGAACGAACGGCTTGTAGAGTTTTTGTTTTGCCTTTTTGCCCTCTACTTAGCATCTGCATATCACAAGGCATTATGGGAAAGGGGCTGAGAAGCCCACAGCGCCCTCTGTTGGTTGTAACAAATCCTCAATTTGCTTTTGACCCACCGAGTCTTGAAAAAGCAAAAAGGATTTTTTAGCCAAGCCAGTATCTCTCATCTGCAGACAAAGCTGTTTCGGGATTTTTGTCCCTCTTCAGTGCAGAGCAGAGAAGATACTGGCTGGCTGTGTGGGAGGCATCGGGTAGCTCAGGAAGGGAAGATCTCTCCTTAAGGAGATCACCGAACGAACGGCTTGTAGAGTTTTTGTTTTGCCTTTTCGCCCTCTACTTAGCATCTGCATATCACAAGGCATTATGGGAAAGGGGCTGAGAAGCCCACAGTGCCCTCTGTTGGTTGAAAGAAATCATCGATATGCTTTTGAACCACCGAGTCTTGAGAGAGCAAAAAGGATTTTTTAGCCAAGCCAGTATCTCTCCATCTGCAGAAAAACGCTGTTTCGGGATTTTTGTCCTCTTCAGTGCAGAGCAGAGAAGATACTGGCTGGCTGTGTGGGAGGCATCGGGTAGCTCAGGAAGGGAAGATCTCTCCTTAAGGAGATTCACCGAACGAACGGCTTGTAGAGTTTTTTGTTTTGCCTTTTCGCCTCTCTACTTAGCATCTGCATATCACAAGGCATTATGGGAAAGGGTCTGAGAAGCCCACAAGCCCTGTGTTGGTTGTAACAAATCCTCAATTTGCTTTTGACCCACCGAGTCTTGAGAAGGCAAAAAGGATTTTTTTAGCCAAGCCAGTATCTCTCATCTACAGACAACGCTGTCTGCAGATGAGAGATACTGGCTTGGCTAAAAATCCTTTTTGCTTTCTCAAGACTCGGTGGGTCAAAAGCAAATTGAGGATTTGTTACAACCAACAGAGGGCGCTGTGGGCTTCTCAGCCCCTTTCCCATAATGCCCTAAATTATCTCCTGCAGAGATGTGTAAGCTTCACATTATGTGTGATACCTGCATTGTACACCTTGGACAACTAAGATCATGAGCTAATCCAGGTATAATAATATATAACTCCTTGGTTGATTAAGCCAACTAAAAAAAAAATCAATAAATAAATTTGAAAACTTATTGACATTTAGAGCACATGGAGGCCCCTTTTAACAGATAAGCAGTGGATGTTCCCCACTTTAAGAGAGCTGATTTTTGTGTTAGCATGTGCTTATAGACACCTTCAAGAAGGAAGAAAGATGGAAAATCCATAAGATCGAACCGATCATGAGCCCCATTAGCATTTTATTGTTTTTAGCTCCAACAGTTCTTCTTCTGTGGAAGTTAAGTTCATATTACTTTCTAGCTAGCTCAAAATTATAACCAAGGTCATAACGACTCTGGAAGTGGTGTCTTCCCCTATTCATCCTTGATCCATTCCATACCATTTGTCAAATCCAATGAGAGCAGTTGTATAATACGGTCATTTAAGAATTCACGAGGTCAAGTCACCAAGTCACTAAGAGAATGTTCATTACCTACCAATAGCAGCATTAGGAGAGCACATCACATCAGCGGGGCAACACAGGATCTAATGAATGAACTCAAGGAGATTAAATGCATTTTACTGTAGTTTAATTCCATCCCGCCTTGTCTTAGACTACAAAGCTCAGGGAAAAAAAGGATCAGTTTGCGAATGACAGGCAGATATTTGAAATGTGAAAGGTGAAGAAAAAAGTAGCTCAAAGTCCTGGAAATGACTGTTTCAGAAGAGTCATTGTGAGTGATTGCTCCCTTGAGGTGTTCATTTATCACTAGCCCCATGTAAGGTTTCCTCCCTAGCTGATAGCTTACTCCATTTCCCAGACAATATATTTCATTGAGATTCATGGCGACACAACTGATGATTAGATGAAGTGATTTGCATATGTTTTTTTTTTTGTATCTCTGTGAACATTTATAACGATACAAAATGCTACTGATAAATAACGCCTTTTCTTCTTAACTCTGTAGTCGCCCAGGACTCTTAAATCCAAGTGATCCCAATTATCCCTGGCTTGCTGACTCCTGGCCAGCGTCCAGCATGCCAGTGAACAACAGCAACAATGGACCAAACGATCTGGTGAATTTTGGATGTGGAGGTCAGTACTTTCTTGAATAACATTGGATCTCAGTAACGGTGTAAAAACTTTATCATCATATGTTGAATATTTAAACACAACTTAATTTTCTTGATTCTTTAATGAGCTGCGGTCAGCAGGAGATGGTGCCAGCAAACATTTTGTAGGTTAAGACAGTAATTGCAGTATGATAGATCACTCTAAAAGTAAGACGTAACCTATAAAGACAATAAGGTGAGAATAGAAAATACCACTTTAATACACAAAGCAGATTTCTACCTAATGAGAGGTTTCCTATATCTCTGCTGTACATCTGTATGATGTGTTATAACTATATTCATAGACCATTGTACACAATTCTAACTCTCAAAAATATCAAAATATTCTTAATATGTTTATAAAACTAGTTTTGAAATAACATGTTGGTGCATTCAGGGTTAAAAAAAAGTATCCATATCTGGCCCCTCACCTGTAAGCCAAAGTGGAGAGTGAGTGTGAGTGTCCCTTACCCTGAAGGAACTAACCTGTCCATACATTGCACTGACAGTACATTAAGTCAGTGAGCATTGTACAACGTTTAATTTTACCAGTTTTGGTGCTAAAGAGAAATTGAACTTGTTACTGAATTCCCTCATAGATTACAGAAGCTTAAAAGAGTGTTTCCATCATAGATTTTGATGTCATATTGATAGGATATGTCATCAAAGTCAGATTGATTTCCCCTCTAGATTGGACCCCAAAGTACCAGCTCAGAATGTGGAGATGTCCCAAAGATGGGACCCGCTCCTACTGATATCCCATCAAAGTCTATGGAGGGAACAATCCTTTAACATTAATAACTCTTATAAAGAAGGTATTTTTAAAGTAGACAACACCATGCTACTTCTAATGAATCCCAACAACCTCAGACTGGGGTATAATAGTCATTTTTAGGATTGAGATTCCAAGAATCTTCAGAAGAGGGAAGAAAAAGGTCCCTTTACTGTTTTCCCTTACACAGCACTTCCCCTGGCAATTATTTTGCAAAGAAATGAAGCACTGCTTCATTCAATCTTAGAGGGACAGCTACAGTTTCCTACAGAACCGAATGTTGTGCAGAGAACAGTACAAGGGCTGCATTTCTGAATCAGTGTATCAACCCATTCTTTCTCAGAACTGGTAGAAGCCTAGATTTCAGTCCCCACTTATCATAAAGTAATGGCACATTCTAGCAAACAGTTTGTGAAATAGGAAAATCTCTTTAATTGGGGTAGCCACACTAGGTTTTCTTGTTATGTCAAGGGGACTGCATGATCTCTAATAACTGTCCTGTCACTGCCATACTTCAATACCAACTGTTTTGTCATCAAAACCAAGCATTACATATTATTAACTTAGAACCATTGAACACATTGATGTTTAACCATGATGATACTTGAGAGGCCTGATATCTCGATTAGATACATAGTGCGCTATGTGTAACATATGGTGCTTGTTTTTTTGTAATCTTTGTATGTTAGAACAGAGAAGTATTTCATAATCCAAATAAATTGTTTTTCCTGCCCTACTGAAGCCATTTTGTAGCAATCATTGCACTGCCTTTTTAGCTTGTTCCAGCTTCAGTTACTGTAATCAATGGGAATTATTTCTGTATCAGCTTGTGGTCCTGATCCTTCCTATACAAATCCTCCAGAAATCAAACGGCCACTATTGATCGTCATTACAGAACGCGCCACAAGCTGATGTTTATATTCTTCTAGATTTGTCTGTTTTAGTTTTGCCCTAATGCTAATTACGTAAATGCAGGATTAATACTGCAGTCCTAAAGACGAATAATAAACAGGTGGACACTATAATTTAATGTATATTTGGGCTCAGAAAACTAAAAATTAACATCAATAGTATAGGGATCATGATTATTAAAGTTGAGCAAAACAAATTAACAAATAAATTCTCATTTAGTGTAATTATGACTTCCCTTGCTTTGCTGTCAGCAGCACAACAATGGGTATTTCTCCGTCCTATGGACTGTTAGGGACAGGTGCAGTCTTTAGTAGATTGAGTATGTTATATTTTGGACCTTACCCCTCAGGAGCTTCTTTACTACATCCCTATTATTATGCTGCTCTCAGGGATGTAAGGGAAGTTCGGGGTTAAGCATGCAAATCTGTTTCCCGTAAATCCAGTCAGCAGCACCATAATGGGGATTTATCCATCCTGAGGGCCAATAGGACAGATGTAATCTGAAATTAGTTTAGTACATTATATATTGGACACTTACCCACCACACCTCTTGTGGTTTTTCTGTAGGACCTAGGACAGATTTAGGTCACCAGCCATATTATTCCCTTACATCTCTGTCATGCATAATATTGTGGTGTTGACATGAGATGTAAGGGAAGTTTGAAATTTAGAATTTAAATCTGTTTCCCCTTAGTCATGTAAGCAGCACAATAATCTCATGTGGACTGGTAGGACAGGTGCAATTTTTATTAAGTTGAGTATATTATATATTGGACCCCATCCCCTTATGTTTTCACTGTCGTAATGGGTGTGGGTCAGGTCAAGCAATTCCCCAAAAGGGGATACTATTAAAAACCCCCCTTTTTGTTTTGCGAGGGAGACACAAGGTAAATTTGAGAATTAAATGTAAATCTGTTGATCCTTACCTGTAGAAAGACATGGATCCTCCCTTTTTGACAGTTCAAACTCCAAAAATTACAGAAAGGGGTAGAGTTCTTGGAAAAAATTTTATCTTATAATAAAAATTAAAGATTCCATTTGTCCTACCAGTCCTCAGGGTGTGAAACCCCCATTCCCTGTGCTGCGGGAAAAGGGACAAAGGGGAAAAAGATTTACTTATTAATTCCCCAAATTTTTGTTCCTTAGTATAAATTAAAAAAAAAAGGTAACAAAATCCTAATATACCAAAGACAACAAAAAGTGGAATTACTTTTTGCTACATTTTTATTTAAGGGTATATTAACACATGGCAGTATCTGTGTAATTTGCGTGCATTTTTGCTTCTACAAGGTGTAAGCGTTCTCTCTCTAGAGATGAGTTTTATTAAATATATTATGGTATGTAACAATATTTCATGGCCATTTAGAAGTGTTCACTTTCATTGGCAGTTTATCACCTCGTTCAGAGGGGGGGGGGGATCACACACAGCATTGTGTACAATGATTAACGGACACCTTTAGCTACTCAGAGAGATTTACTATGTCACTTCCAACTGTGCACCCTATTCTCTTGTTTTTGTGGAGGGGTGGTGAATTTCTGAGATTTGTGGATTCATTTTCTTATTATTTGTCAATAGAGCAGACAGCCTGACTGGAAATGAAGTATGAAGTCCATTCCCCCCCCCCTCTTGTAGCGAAATATTCTAAACTTCACCTTCTCACATGAAGGTGTAAGGATGAAAGGATGGTTTTAAGCAGTGGAACGTGAAGGACACGCACTAGGCCTGTCACGAATGCTGATAGATAGGCGGTGGTTGTACATCATTCTTCCTTCATTGGCTCATGGTTTCCTGTCTCAGCTGAAATGCAAACGTACTGAATGAACATTTATTTTATTTTTTTATTCCTAAAAACCTATAGTGAGAATTTCCCTTTCATCACTAATGTTTTCCCCTTTTTACCAACAAGCGATTGCTGCCGGGAGCTCCAGGCCAGGGTGACAAAACCGCTACAAATTTTCAGATGGGCATTTACAGGAAACAATTTACTTTACTCGAAGCCCGCTTTACCCCGCCCCGGGCAAATTGCACAAAACCACCCATATGCCACCACACAGATTCTGCACTCCAATAGCATTCACGAGTTTGGCCCGTTGATTACCTGTCCCAGGGAAACTTTAGCTCAGCGAAGTCTAAATGACGGGTTTGGGTTACTGCCTCCCTGACCAGGGCAAAGGAAACAATGGTAAGCCATAGCTAGGTGAAGTTTAGTGCATGTTGAAACATTTCATATCATTGAAGTTAACTGATAGCAGCTGTCACCTTCACTAATAAAGGACATAATGCATGCAGACTTGCTGATAATACCTACTAATTGCCCTTAATGAGCATTACTCCTTTAAAAGAAAAATCACCAATCATAATTGGGATGTTGTCTTCTGTCTTTTTTTTTTACATTAGAGCCACTTAGTTATATCTATTTCTTGCAGATCTTACAGTTCTATTTTTTTCCCTAAAAACAGCACCGTTCATAGCTCTTGTGCATAGGCTGTATGTGGTACTGCACTTAAATTAGAATAAGATACAATACCAGTATCAGAGTAGTCCAGTTTCTGGAAGAAAAAAAAAAAAATTCTAATCCTGGTCAACCCCTGTGATGGCACTAATAAGCAGATTTGCCGTTCAGTGTTCCAGGGAACCTTTAGGGTGCGTTCACACTGCAAGGGACAAATATCAGTCGGTTTACCTGACCGGTATTTGTCCAGTCTTGCGGCTGTCCCCATGGCTGCGGGGGTGGGGCTGGGTTACGGCTTTTCTCCACGATGAGCGGAGAACAGCCCTCCACCCTCCCAGTGAGGTGTTCATTGTCCGTCCGGACACCGGACGGAAGAATGACCATGCTCAATGCTACTTGAGCGGCCCGCGGGCGGAAAAACTGCCGGGCAGTACCCACTGCACAGGTTTTCCATAGAGCACCATTGTGCTCATTTTTTGCTGATTTTTCAGGCGGTCTGCAAAACCGCAAACAGCCTGAAGAACTTGTCGAAAACCCGTGCAGTGGGGACATGCCCTTAAGATAACCCGTCCGCAATAGGAACTGTGTGGTTGTCATTTTAATTTAGTTTAAAGTTTTTTAGAACATAGTTTATTAAATAAGCAGAATAATTAACAAATTGACAGAAGAAGACAACTCAGTGACTGGTTGAGTATTTTTTTTTTAAGAAAAAGTGTCAAATGGTCTTTAAATAATCCCCCTCCTATGTATGTCCATTTCAACCACCACCGCCTCAGCTTTGATTGCAAAATGCATGTGGCGCATGAGCTTATGCTTTGTACTAATCACATGATGCCACGGTGACCTCTGCCCTTTAACCCTTAGCCTTACTTTACATTCCCGACTATCGTGCTGAGGGATTGTCAAATAGAATGCCACACAACCAGTCACAGGATTTCAGCACCACCAGCTCACACAACAGCTCTGAAAGAAGCGGCAGCCTTTCAGGTTGGTGTTCATTGAGTAATAGAGGACCTGTATCTCAGATATTTGATCTAACGCTTACTGTATGCTCTAATATGTGTGTGCGGATGCTTTACTTAATCATTGCATGGGATTCTCTGGTCTAATTCTAATAACACTGTATGCATATGTTTATGATGGTCATATATTGCACAATGTTTTCTTAAGTTCAGGACTCAAATGAAACTATTTTTGCCTCTTATCTGTTAGAGCACATAATCTCTGAGTCACTCTTATCTCAACCTCGCAGAATACTGTATCATTTGTTTCTCTTTATGCTGTTTATCGAGATAAATTCAACAATTTGCACCTGTCTTCATCAATGTTTATCCTCATTTTTATAGGAACCATTCTAGTCCATTTTAATTTAGTCAGTGAGTAAAGCATAGTCGGTCATATGGACATCAGAGAGGGGCCCCTGTCTTGGGGTAAAACAACACCCACTTTGGCTGACCCAGTATATATATGTGTCACCTGGTCAGCCATAACAGTGCATCTTGTAGGGTTTCTGATCACATGATCCCCAAACTGGTTTCATTTAAAACAGGCTATCACAAGCAAATCAAAACTTAGGGCGACATGTATGCAGGAAGGTGCGTTGAAGTGAATAGTCGAGTCTCATTTTCAGTGTATAATGCGCCTGATGTATAAAAGTGTTTTTTGTGCGTTCATAAATGGTGTTTAAAGTTTGACACGCCTCGCCTATGTTTTAGGAGCATTACAAAACTTAGGTGCATTAGTAATCTGCCCAACATGTATAAAGGCTATAGATACCTGGAAATGAGATAAAAGCCCATTAGAAATATCAGTATTGAATAAAACTATGGAAACTGATCCTGCTTTGGGGGCCCAAACGGGTCCCAGCAAATACCTGGGGCTGTCTGGCTTTTGCCTATGTGGAAAAAAAGGGGTTTCGAGCAAAAAAAATTTAATTTTGGGGACTAAAATTAAAAATTTGAAATTTAAAATTTTAAAAACTAAAAAACATAAATCAGTGGGTTTTTTTTAAATGTAAAATTAGTTTTTGTTTCCCTTTTAATTTTTTAAATACATTTTATGGGAGATTTTTTAAAAATTTTTTGGGGGTATTATATATTTTTTATATTAATATTTTATATTTTAACTTTTTTTAAAAAAATTTAAAACATTTAATTTTAATTACAGTTTGAAAATTTTAACCGAAAAATTACTTTTTATTTTTAAATTCTGGTGTAAATTTTGGAAGAAATTTTGGACTTTTTGTCCCTTTAAAAAAAAGGCAAATCAAGCTTCACTTGGGAACTCCTCGGGCTCGGGCAAAAACACATTAAAATAGGTCTGTTTTTTCAAAGCAAAATTTCGCCTATTTTTTGGCCAAAACCCACTTCATAAAAGTGTCTAATCTTACGAATGTGGTGTGACAACGCCCGGGATAACGCCCCCAGAACGTCCCCGAAACACCCTTCATTTTAAAGTGGCTTTCCCCGGAAAGGGTTTTCAAGTCTTATGAATAATGCACCCAAAACCCACATACGTTGGCAAATTACTTTTTTTAGCGGGGCTCATTTTAAAGGTGCATTGTAAGACCAAAAAAAAGGGTGTAAAAAACCCTTTTTCTTTCATGCCCAACCCTAGTGTCGCCTTTGTAAAAAGTCCCAAAAAGGTCCCTTTTATTTTGCCCAAATTCTCCAATTATTTGAAAGCGCACTCAAAGGGGCATGCCCCCAAACGGGCACGGTTTTTCCCGGCCCGGGTTTTTTCGGGCGCGTTTTTTTTTTTGCAGACACCCTGAAAAAACCCGAAAACCACAGAAAGAGGGCCCCAAATGGAAAACCCGGGGCAAAAGCCCCCCCACTGAAAGGGGTTTTTCCGCCCTGCGGTTTTCCCGGCCGTTTGTCCCCACCCCCAAAACATTCAACATGCACATTTTTTCTTCCCCGTCCGGTTTCCAGACGGAATATGTACATCTCAATGTAAAGGGGAAAGGGGCCCAATTTTTATGTTACAAATACTTTCTCTTTTATGACGGGAAAAAAGCAAACAATAAAAAAAATACATACTACCCAACTTTTTCCAAACTTTTTCCCGCTATTTCAATTCTAAGTATACCTTTTACTATGCCATTTAAATTTGACACTTAGGGCCACATGTTAAAAACTTTCTGGGAAAAAAATTCATTTTGTTGCCTACAAAAAACCAAATAGAGCTCATTTTTCCCTTTTCATATAGTGCCTGGAAAAAATGAGCAAGAGTGCCTTGTTTGGGTTAAACAAGGGCCCAAAAAAAGAAAAATTTTTTAAGACCTAACAGTTTCATAACAGTGGCCTTTTATTTTGTTTAAGCTTACAAAACCTTTTTTACATCTGGGAAAAAAGGGTCATTGCCCCCTGCAAAATTGGGACATACTTTTTTGAAATAGCCTTTTTATGTATTTGGGAATTTAAAACTTTTAATTAAAAACAAGTAATCACCCTTGGATCACCCAACAATAAATTGCTGTAAAAGGAAAACCCAAATGCAAAAACATTAAAGGCTGGATTGGAAAAAAATTCAGTTCCCGTACGGGACCCCCCTTAAAGAGGGGTTTACACAAAGGGTAAGGGATATTGCAGGTAATTTTAATTGAGTACAGTGAAAAAAAGGGTCCCCTTTGGGTGGAAAACCAAAACCCATCCCTGGTTTGGGCCCCCATAGGGAATAATAGAGCCAATGTATCCCTGAGGGAGTTATGTTTTTCTCTATGTCATGACAGTATGGGCATTTCCTGTGGGATTCAATAGTTTTAAAAATTGCTAACACTAAAACTATTAAATTCCCAAAAATAATTGTAAAAGAAACCTTAAATAGCCCGGGGGCTTTTCTCTTTTAAATTCCCAAAGGGGTCCGCCTTTCTGTGTCGTGGTATCCACCACCCAAAACCTTTTTTTTTTACGGAAAACCCTAAATAAATACCTGTAACATAGCCATTACCGTAGTGTGAGCCCGTACTAACTCTGCAATTAATCCAGTTTTGGTATGGACAATGGAACAATGCAATTGTCAGGGTTGACTGGGTGGGTGAACAAAAAGGGGGCCCTTAATTTTAGACTTTTCTTAGTTAACAAATCCTGGCCCCGGGCCTTTATCTTAGCCTTTAATTACAGTTTCCCCTTTTGCTTTTACAAGGCAAAAAACCCAAACCATTGACAAAAAAGGGGCAGTAAAATTTTGTTAAACAAAAATATTTCCTAATAAACAATCTAAGGGAGCCAATTAAATGTTTAAAATAAACCTACAAATAATAATGTTTCAATTCAAAACAACACAACACATCTTTTTTTTTTTCAAGAAAAATTTTATAAAAAGTCATAAAATTTAAAGGGAAAAATTCAAAAAAACATACACACACTATTTTTTTCCCCAACCGTTTTTTAAAGTACAATACATGTATACATTCTATTAATTTTAGTAAAAAGGTAAAACATGTCAGAATTGTTTTTATTATGCATTTCTCCCCATACTAAAAAAAAATAATTAAATTAAACGTTACCCTATAGTGAACTGAAATAATGACTAAAAATTACAACTTAGATAGTAGAAAACAAATACTTAAAAAGAAAAAAAGCCTTTTTAAAAAAAAAAAAAAAAAAAAAATTAAAAAAAAATTTTTATAATTATATATATATAAAATAATAAAAATTTAATAAAATATAATAATATATAAATATATATATTGATGGAAAACAAAAAGGGGCAAAAATAAAAATGTTTTTTTTGGTCATTTCCCTTTTTAAAAGGGTTAAAAAAACACTCTTCAATGAAGGATTTATGATAAACTTTACAAATCTTTTTGGATTTCTGCGGGGGTATGGTTTTGAGAAAAAAAAAACTTTATTTAAAAGGGGTGTTTCCAGTTTAAAACCCCTGGGGGTTTCAAGTAAAGATATGTAGCTTTGCTTAGCTTTGGCCTTTTTTTTGGGTTTCAAAAAGTCAGTACCCACCGGGGGAAAAAAATTATTGAAAAATAAAAAATAAAAAATTTAATTTTTTTTTAAAAGGGTTTTTTTTTCACTGGGCCCCGGTCCCTTCCCCCCTAGTTTCCTTTCACAAAAAAATTGCAATTTTGTGTTCCCCTCAAATCAAGCCCAAAAGCATAGTAGAGACCCCTCGGGAAAAAAAAAAAGAAAATTTTTTAGGGCATTTGTTTTAAATATCAAGAAGGATTACCCATCACATAAAAAAAGGGCACATATTGCCCTGGAAAAATCTTAAAGGGTAAAGGGGAATTGTACGAGTACATTATGATTAGAAAAGGGCAAATCGTTTCAAAACGAAGGGAATTGGGTTTAAAATTTTCAGGAAAATTTGGGTTTTAAAAAACGAAGTCGAATTTTTGGGGGTACTTCGGGTGAACAAAATGGGGCCTTTTAAATTGATAAAAGGGGCTGCGACCCCGGGCGTTACATGGGGAAAAGGGCACTCGGGGGGGAAAAAAGGGCATAGCCTCCCTGACATGTGAAAGAGATGAAGCCAATCAAGAAACCGGCGGGATTCTGTGACGTCACCGCCACTATATAAGACCAAAAGCGCCCCCCCGCTGGGAGCCAAAACTCCTCTACTTTTAAACTGCCCAGGGAAGGTCCCTTCCCGCGGGTGATAGCGTTTTTCCTGAAGAACTGATTTTTACACAGCGTTTTTTGGGGGTTTGTTTTCAGCTTGTCCCCAGAGACTTTCTCTGAAATGTTCAATTTTTCTGTTTTTTTTAGGGTTGGATCTGAAATCCAGTGTGCTTTCCACTGCAGCTGCATATAAAATTCAATATCCAAGTGGGATCAAAACCCAGTTCCTTTTTGGAAATTCTTTTAAAAAAAACAGCGTTTTTCCCAATAAAAATCCCCAACCTTTTTTTGGCGGGCCCCAATTCATTTGCGCAATTTACACCAGGGGTTTAAATTTAAAAGCTTTTTTTTTGGGCTGGTTTGCGGGACAAAAAATAAACCGTTTTTTTTTCAAACGCCAAATATATTTTTTTTTTTTTTGGGTACCCCTAATTCACAAGAAAAGGGTTTTAATTTAAACAATTTTTAATCTCTTGTTTGTGGCGTAGAAAAAAAACCATTGTAACACCAAAAAAAAGCTACTATTTTTTGGGTGGCCAATTCTTTTTCCCCAATTTACCCCGGGGGGTTTTAATTAACGTTTTTTTTTGTTTCTGGCTGACAAAAAAAAAACCTTCTTTTTAAAACGCCAAAAAATAAAAAATTTTTTTTTTGGAAACCAAATTCAAAAGGGCCAAAGGGTTTAATTAAAAATTTTATCTCTTGTTGGGGGGCGTAGAAAATACACCTTTGAAACCCAACGCTAAAAAGGGGCTACAAGTTTGTGGGGGCTCAATTCTATTCGAAATTTTTTACATCCGGGGGTTTTAATTTTTAAGGGGTTGTTTTGCTGCTTTTCTGAAAAAAAATTTAAAACCGTCTTTTTCAACGCCAAATTAATTTTTTTTTTTGGGGAAAAGCCTAATTCACAAGAAAAGGGTTTAAATTCCCAAAATTTTAAATCCCCTTTTTGGTGTGGCTTTGAAAATACACCATTTTAAAACACCTAAAAAACTACTATTTTTTGTGGTGGCCCCAATTTCCCTATTCCCAAATTTTACATCCGGGGGTTTAATTAACCCGTTGTTTGGGGCTGCTGTGCTGACAAAAAAAAACCCTCTTTTTCACCCCCAAAATATAAAAAATTTTTTTTTTGGTACCCCAAATTTCAAAAAGCAAAGGTTAATTACAATTTTTTTCCCCTTTTGTGTGGCGTAGAAAATAAAACCCATTGTAACACCAAACAAACTACTAGTTTGTGGTGGCTCAATTTTTATTGCGAAAATTTACTTTCCAGGGGTTAAATTTAACTTTGTTTTGCGGGTTTGTGCTGACAAAAATAAACCGTTTTTTTCCAAACCCCAAAATATAATATTTTTTTTTGGTACCCTTTAATTCACAACAAAGGTTAATTGCAATTTAAACTCTTTTTTGTGGGGGCGAAAAAATTTAACGCCATTGAAAAACACGCAAAAAAGCTCCCGTTTGTGGGGGGCCTCAATTCTTTTTGCGCAATTTTACATCCGGGGTTTAATTAACGTTTTTTTTGGGCTGGTGGGGCTGACAAAAATAAACCGTTTTTTTTCAACCCCCAAATATATTTTTTTTTTTTGGGGTTGGGCCAAATTTCCCAAAAACAAAAGGAAAAATTAAAAATTTTTATTCTTTTTTGGTTTTTTGCGAAAGAAAATACGCCATTGTAATCCCCTACAAACTACAAGTTTGTGGGGGGCTCAATTCTATTGCGAAATTTACATCCAGGGGTTTTAATTTAAGCTTTTTTTTGCTGCGTGTTTGCCAAAAAAAAACCTTTTTTTTTCCCGCCAAAAATATTTTTTTTTTTTTAAAAAGCCAAATTTCCCACAAGCAAAAGTTAATTAAAATTTAAAAATTTTCCCCTTGTTGTTGGCGAAGAAAAATTACACCATTGTAACACGCTACAAAGCTATTTTGTTTGGGGGTGGTTTCCAATTCTATTGCGAAATTTACATCCGGGGGTTAAAATTAAGCGTTGTTTTGCTGCTGTGCGACAAAAAAAAAACCGTCTTTTTCAAACACCGAAATATATAAAATTTTTTTTGTGGGCATAATTCACAAGCGAAGGTTAATTAACCTGTTTGTGTTTTTTACATTTAGTAAAACACATATTTGCTTGTAAACGCCCACATACAATAAATTTTTTCCCCGGCCATTTGGTTGGGAGCCCAAAATTTTTATCCAAGGGTTAAACCCCAAGCTTGTTTTCTGGGTTCATTTTGGGGGTTTAAAAAAAAGGGGGTAATTTTTTCATATACAAAAGGGTTCAAACAAACAGTGCTGTACATTTTTTGAACAAACAGTAAAGTCCCAAAAGAGAGGGGGGCAGGCTCTGCAACTTTCGATGCGTGGCACAAACATTTCTGAAACGGGGCCCCGGTCGCAGGGCCCGCAAGGGAAGTCGCACAGGGTTTACTCGGGGGAGGCCAAAACCCTGCCGCCTGTCATCAGCGGCCCTGTTTTTTACACCCAAAACCCCAAAGGGTTTTATTTTTTTGGGCTAGGTCATCCCTTCCTTCCCCCCAGATGACATCTGACAACCCCCAGCCAAGAGTCGGTTTGGGAAACCTCAACCCCAACAATTAGTTGGGCATTCCCCCGGGGGCGGGTCAGCGCCCTCACCTGGGCCCCCAGCCCGCCCCCTGTCCCTCTCAGTTCCCCCACCAGGGATCTAAATATGTGGTCTGGGCCAGCGCCACTATATACAGAATGAACAATTTGAGGGAGGGCAGTCACAGCTACTTGGCAGCGAAGGAAAATTTGGGGCCAAAATCCCCAATTCTTGGGAATAAAACGGGGAAAGTATTTGATGGGAGAGTGGCATGGGGGTCCCTGTGGGGAAGGTCCCGCCCTCGGCTTTCCAAGACCGGTTTAAAAGGAAAAGTATTTACGATGGAAAAACAAATGATGATATGGGAGCCGACCCACTTGGAGCCGGGTGGGAAACAAGGGCTTTATCATCGTCAGAAAAAGGGGGGTCAGCTTGCGCGAAAGGCAGCGGCTCAAGCCAGCAAAATGGGTTGTGGGCCGGGGAGTCAGGGAGGGGAGCCCGCAGTGTGAGGGGCGGGACCAAGCGGCCACGGGGGAGAAAACCCCTTCGCAGGGGCCAAAACAGTAGCGGCACAAGGGGGTCAGCGGGGGCAGGCGGCGGCAGTAATTCACTCAGGGGCGGAGCGTTTTTCTGTTTAAAAACAGCTAAATCGGGAAAAGGTGTGGCAAAATTTTTTGCTAAGACACCGGAGGAGGGCCCAAAAATTTGGGGATATTTAGAATCTGTGGGCGAAAGTAACGGGCCAGGGGGCTAACGGGTTTGGGACAAAGGCCCCCGGGGGTCAACACATGCACGTCACCATTTCCCGGGGGCCTGGGGGGAAACGGGGTCCGATGTGGTGGGCCCATCCTGCCGCTGCAGGGAGCAAACAGCTGGGGCCCTTTTTGGGCCCCCATGCCATTTCAGCCAGTCCCAAGGGGTCCACCACCCGGGGAGAAGGCAGCTGTTTCTCTTTACATCCCTCCCCCGGTCCCAAAGGGGGGGGGTGGGGGGCCCCCTGGTCCCCCTACTCCTGGCCCAGCAGTCGTTCAAGGGGAAAAAGGCATTGTAAAGAGACAACATATTTCGTCCAACCATCCTAAGGTGCACAGCTGACCGTGCTCCGTCCCCAAATTTTTTGGGACTTTCAGTCCCTTTCCCCTTTCCCCAAAAGGTGGACTCCCGCACCATTCCAAAAGGGAAATAATGGCTTGTGCCCAGCCGAGATGGAAGTTCCAAGCCGTAAAATTTTTTTTCCAAAAAGGAAATACCACACTTCATAAATATGTAGAACAGAAATGGGGCAGTCCTTGGGGCTTACGGTTTTGTTCCAAGGTTTCACCGGGGAGCGGGGGCGTCTGGTCTGTAACTACGGTCCCGGGGCCCTACATTCCTTTACGGCCCACTGGGGGAATGTGCTTCCCGCCCGGGACAAACCCAAAAAACTTGGACAGAGAACCGCCGCTTTCCCCCTCCACGTTGTCAAATGCTGGGTCCCCGCCAATGTCCCGGGCCCCCTCCTCCTCCACCACCACCACCAAACTCAAACCTCCACAATTTCTTCTCCATCATACCCCATGTGTAGGGCACAGGGGTTTCACGGGGTTTTTACCCCCCCCCCCTTTTGCTTCCTCGGCGAACGAAGTCCAAAAGGGGGAGGAACTGCTCCCCCGCAAAGCAGCAAGAAATCGATGTTGGCCCCTTTTTCCGCGCCCCCCTGCAAACGGAACCATGGTGACGGACAATGGGAGGGGAAAATGGGGTCCGCCGGGGTGCAAACCCAGGGGATGGGGCCCCTGCGCCCAGCATGGGGGCCCCGGGGGTTCAATCTGGGTTTTAAAAAGGTTTCCCCCGGGAAATCTTTTCCCCAAAACCGACTTCAAAAACCCTTCTGAAAATGGGCCCGGAAACTGGCACAAATTTAATTTCCCTTTTGTTTCAAAAACCAGGGAAAACCCCTCCCTCGATTTCAGCGGCAGAAAGGGCCCCCCCCAACACGCTCTTATATGCGATGTTTCCCCCCGCTGGAATTCCAGCCTGCACATGTTTGGAAACCCACTGTAAAGAACAGAGAAAGGCCATTAACGATTTTTTTTATGGGTCCCGGCAGACGAATACTCCCCTGTTTTAACTTTGGTGTCAGGGCCCGGTTTGGGAGCTTTATGGGGAGACACCTGCCGTTTGTTGAAAAGGGCCCTTCGGGGGCCACGTTAAATTTTTTTAGCCCCCAAGGGCTACGGGTAATAACTCATTCCCCTGCTTCATGTCCTTTGGGAAAAGATGCTGAAAAAACTGTTTGGCAGGGGACTGGAAATGTGGCGACTACATCTCGTGGCCCCACGGGGTCCGGTTTTGGGGGCTGAAATGGAGGAGGGGAGGGAGGACATTGGAGCAAAGGGAAAATTTTCCCCGGGGAAATGAGTGGGTTTTTTACCCCGGTTTTACAAGAAGGAGGGGCAGAGCAGCTTTGGGGGAGGTGGTGGAGATGAGGGGAAAACGAGGGCAGAGGAAATCCCCCCGCCCGGGCAAAAATACATGGAAATGGAGGCCCGGGGGCCCCCGGAGTCACTTGTTTCAAATGTTCCCCCAGCATGCTTATTTTTCCCGGCTAGGGCAGCCGAATAGTCACATCTTTTTCAGAGGGGGTTAAATTCTGGCTCCCCCACCCTATTGGACCCTCCGCAACCCGGTTTCCAAAAAGGGGGCCCTTTTTTCCCCGCTATTTAGAGGGGAAAACAAAATCAAATACTATAGGGAAAAACCTCCGTAATCAGGGTTGGGGCCCCTGCCCATTGGGGGCATCCCTCCCTCCTCTTACCCGGGCTTAAACCGGGGGGTTTCCCCAGCGCTCAAAGTACTACTTTCCCGGCTGCGGGGAAAGGGGGGGGGGGGTAAAAGCAGTACCCCGGGTCCACACAGTAACCTAAATCTGGATCACAAAAGAAACAGCCTTTTTCCCTTCCCCCCCCTATGAGGGGGGAAATCACCACACACAGCACAAGGGCATGGGGGCATTTCCCGAACCAACAGGGTTTTGGCCTACTTGGGCACACTCTCCACCCCCAGTTAAAGACCCTGGCCCTACTTTGGGGACCCAAAATTTGGGTGTTTTGGGGCCCCAACTTGCCGAGTTTGCAGGGGGGGAAAACTGTCCCCGCCCGGCCAGTAATGTGGGAAACAGGGGGGGTGTTCATGCGGCGGGGCCCTTTGTTTACCCCCAAGGAGAACCCCCTTGTCCACGGGAAAAAGTTGAACCCACTTTACCCTTTTTAAGATGAAAACAAAGGGGTTTGGAAACGGCCCGAAATTTTCCCCACACCCAATTTCCTTTAGGCGTCAGTCGGTTCAAACCACCCGCCTCACCACATTCTGGGTGGGCCCCCCACCCCCTGATGCCACACAAACTGCTGATAAATTTCTCCCCTCCCGCCTACCACCCCCCTTTACCAGGGGCTGGGGGATTGGGCCCCCCACCCTCAACACTCTGCCCCTTGTGCCACTCTAATTGGGGGCCAAAGCTTCCCGGGTGCTGTTTGCTGTTTCCGTGACACCACACTGTGTCATTTTTGCCACCCCCCTGGGGGGCCTGGTACGTTTTTTACCCCCCCAAAATGTCATTTTTGCCACTCTCTGACCTCATGCTGTTTTCTTTCCCGTAAACACCTCCACTCTCTGCATTGTGCCACTGCCGACCTCAAAAATGCTGCCCCCGTGAACCCCCCCCCCCCTTTAGTCATTTTGCCCCGCTGTGGGCCCAATACTATTTTGCCACCTCAGAATTTATTGTGCCCCCCTCTGACCCCAAAGCGCTGGGGTGTGAAACCCCGTCGTTCCCTCCAAAACTGTTTGGGGCATTGGGGCCACTGTTTTGAAACCCCATCGCTGCCCCCCTTTCGCCGTGCCCTTTCCCCACTGTGGCCAAATCCGTTTTTGGGCCCCCTCCCCGAATTTTTTCCATTTTGGCCACTTCTTACCTCAAGCGCTGATTTTGGGCTGCTGCCGTGCCCTTTCCCCAAAGGGGTCATTTTCCACGTCTGACCTTATGCTGCGCTGTTGCTCCTGCCGTGCCCTCCACCCCCCAAATGTTCCCTTGTACCCCCCTTTGGGCCCACCCCCTTTTTTGCCAGCTCCAAAATTTGTCATTGTGGCCACTTTTCCTGAAACCCCCATTTTCGCGCCACCGTTACCTCCACAAATGTGCATTGGCCCCTCGGAGCCTGGGACCGTTTTGGGCCACTTTCCCGAATGGGCATTGTGCCACTGTCCTTTAAACCCCATGCCGTTGGGTGCCTCCGTCAAAAAATTTTTTCTCCAAAACTCTGGGCACTAATGTTGCCACCTTTTAACTTCTCAGTTTGTTTTTTTTTTTTCCCGCTTTTTTCTGGGCCCTTGGGCTTTAAACAGGCTACGTTCCTGCTTCCCGTTTTTTGGTCAGTTTTTTTTTCCCCCCCTAAATGCCCCGGGCCCTTTTATAGTGAAAACAAACCCAAAAGCGGCGGGGGAGTCATTGTGCTGCAAACTAAAACACAACATTGTTTTAAAAAACCAAACCAAGCCCCTCTCATATTTTTTTCAGGGGCCCCAAAACGTTCAAAGCACCCCGCAGGGGGCCCGGCAGCCCGGGAAAAAGCGTTTTTTAACGTGAAATTTTGCCGAAAATTTGGAAAACCCAAAAAAATTTTGTCGGGAAAAATTTGGCGAAATGACCGAACCGAATTTTTGAGAAATTCCCCCCAAAACTCAAATTATGATAGCCAACATACTGTCCACAAAAAAACACTAACCATGCTTTTATTATTCAGTGTCAATGCTGCCATCAATATGTATCTGTATACATTAAATATGCATATTTGTTTGACTTTTCCCAACAGGTGGAAAAGGAGGGAAGAAAAAGAAAACCAAAAACAGTACTAAGTCTCAGAAAAGCAATGGATCAAACTGGGCTAATGTTCCACTACCTCCACCACCTATCCAACCTCTTCCAGCACGGGATAAAATTATTTTTTTGAACATCGGAAACGGGAAAACCTTGATTACTCTTATTGACTTCGAGTTCCCTCATTCCACTTAAGGGAAAAATGTGATTTATTTTGTAATCTCTTCTAAAATCACAGACCTGAGAATAAGATGTAGACTGGGTCAGTTTTGTAGCCAAAGAAAGGTGGGAAATCACCATAACAGTTGAAGAATCCATGATTATGGGGTGTGCTTTAACTGGGACCCCTAATGATCAGCTGTAATCTGCAGGCTGAAATCCATTAAGGAAGGTTTTCAGCTCTCCTGCAACACCTCCACAGGAGAAGCGAATCATTTCACAGCTTTGATAAGAATCTATAGGTTGAGACATGCATTAGACATGTAGAGCGACATGTATATATCAGCCCGATATCCAGCGCAGCCCCGTTTGCTAAATTTTTAAATGTACGCCAATATCAGGCACATTACAAAGCACAAGTGGCACTTTTTAAACCCTGGGTTTTGGGGGGGTTGCGGGAGGCGGGGCACACTTAACCGACAAAGCTACAGATTTATAGCTTCACTAAAAGGCATTTTTTTAAGCGCATTTCACTGAAACAGGCATTCACTTTCAAAGTGGTATCTTGACCAGAAATGTCGTCCTATCGCTAGAACGCCTGATTTATGATCTGCTGTAAGCGGGTTCATAAATCAGGGGCATTTTGGCTATTCTTGCGCATGAAAATTTTGGGTTTAAAAACCAAAATTTCAACATGCCGCCCCGTAAGTCCCCAAACATAAAAAAAACAATTTTTAACTTCACTTTGATTATAAATGGAGGAACCCCATTACTTACCCTACATTTTCTAAAAAGGTATTTGACAATGGGTTTCCTAAATCATATTATCCCTCTCCTATATTTTTCTACTATTTTTTGCATTGTGATAATTGATAATGAGACATTATTTAAATTATTATAAAGAATAGATTATATCATTTAGAATCTACAAGGAGGCAAGGTCACTTAATGTAATGTTTCTATGTCATTCTATATCTAATTATGTAGATTCATAATTAGATATTCAATTATGTTTTTTGTACATTTCAAATTTTTTTATTTTTTAGCTGACGTTCTTTTCTTTCTCTTGTATATTCTAGTTTAGTCAAGACTATTTTTAAAGGATTACACAAAGTTTATTTTTAAACTATCATAGGAGTGCCTCTGAACACAGTTTGATATCTTTTATTCCCGCAGAGAAAGACTTCTTGACTTTTAATACCTAATGGGAGCTTTGAACTGTGTCAAACTTTGAGATTTTGAAGGATGTGACCTATAATTTTTTAGATTTGTAGAGTCCAAAAAAGGAAGCGGTTTACAGCAGTGGATTAGGTTTTCTCCTAATTTTTATTCCTTTTTTGAAGTAGTAATCCTTTGGGTTATTAAAAGTCTAATTTTTTTTTTATTTTATGTTTCTCTATTAGTTGATCAAGCTGGAGAATTCAAAATTCAGAACTGATTTTATAATAATATGAAATAAATATTTAAGCATTTACGTTCCATACCTTTTTCATTCTACAGCTTTTTTACGTCTGAAACATTAATGAAAGATTTATGAATTGCTTTTGTATAAAATAGAACTTTATTCCCAATATAACCAATTATCACAGATTTGTGATTTTTGGAAGATTTTAAAATTTATGCATCAATCTACACCAACATTTTTTTCAAAACATAAAAATGAAACACATATAACAAGCAAGCCAACTCACCACAACCCCAGATGGGTGTGCATAGATCCGCTCGGTCACGGCAAACAAATACAGAAGATAGCAATCGATCCAGCACTTCCAATAGAAAGGTTATCCATAATTTTATTGGCAGTCCATTAAAAAAAGCATATGTCTGCGGCATACAGAAGCTGACGCGTTTCGAGGAGACCATGCTACCCCTTACTCATAGCATAAAAAGGAAACATCTAGGAAATACCTAATGGTTCCTGTGCAAGAATTTTATGACAACTACTTTTCCAGCTGCAAATTATGCTAGCCATAATCTACCTCATTGATGGTTCTCAGAAAATCACTTACTTAACTGCAGATCCGCCAGTTACATTGAAATATGGATAAGAAAGTGCATAATCTATTGCATGGACTCCAGTAGACAGTAGAAAGCAGTCTAACTTGCACATATGTTATGTCTGCCACTGTTGCTCTGTCTTGGCAATGTGATCTGCCGAAATATGATTAAGAAAGGCCTAGGTTATGTCTTATGCCTTGTTTGGCATTGCACTTGTGCTCAAGAGGGAAACATAGTTGTATTATCTAGCTGTGTCTATTCCTTTTAGACAGGATCTTTTCCTGCTCCTAGTTAATGTATTTTTTGAACCATACTGATGATGTAACTATCGAACTACTGAGATAAGTGACATGAAATGACTTACGCTCCAATGAAAAAAAGTATATAGCTGTGGCAGATACCTAAAACAGATGCATCAATTGGCTATCTGACATCCACAGACTCCCGTTTTCCCCCAAAAAATAAAGACATGTATAGCTTTTTACTACATGGATGAGAATTTATCAGTTTGGTGTCTTGAGAAATTAGGAGTCCTTAACAATATTTAAGCAAAGTTAAAGTGCTTTTGCTGTCTCAGATGTTTGTGGCAAACGTATCACAGGATTTAGAAAGCTGTTTCTTCTAAAGTTAAATTTTTTTAGCAAACCTCCTATAAAACGTATCAGTAATCCACAGAACAGCAAGCATGATTATCAACACAAAGAAATGAAAAAGACTTTGCTTACGCATTTCACTCATAGCTTGATTGAGGACCTGGTTAGGTCAGGAACATGTAAGCAAGGTCTTTTTCATAGCAAAGGATTTTAGAAGTAACACTGATGCTGGTTTGGGTTTTTTGATTTCTATTTCTAAATGCTAGAGAGAGCAGCATGAAGCAAAGCATTTTGAGGTGAGCTGTTTCCATTTTGTCTTGTTTATATCAGAGTATAGCCATAATTGTTGGACAGATGTGTGTCCCATCGCTGGGGTTCTGAGTACAACCTAGCTTAAAACTCTCATAGATGTGAATGGAAGGAGCTGCACAGATGGCATCCACAATTATCAACCATGTATAGCATATTCTGTGGATATTCCATAAATGCTGGGGATGAGGGTAGATAAATCTCCAAACCATGGCATAAAACAAGCAAACAAGCAAAAAATAAGTAAACAAAAATTACATAATGAAAACAACTAGACAATCGCTGCGTTCATATAGCTTCACTTAATTTTTGCTAGTGACTCTTTGATTACTGCATATAATGATGATAACTACTTTGTCTTATACTTCCAGGTATGACAGTGATGGATGGTGTCCTCCCTTACCAGTTCAGACATACTTACATCAAGGCTCTGATGATGAACTAGAAGAGGATGATGACAGGGTTCCTACTCCACCAGTACGCGGTGTTGCATCATCTCCAGCCATCTCATTTGGCCAACAGTCAACAGCAACGCTGACACCATCACCGAGAGAGGAAATGCAGCCCATGCTACAGGCTCATCTGGATGAGCTAACAAGAGCATATCAGTTTGACATTACAAAGCAGCCCTGGTAATTATCTGCTTACAGTCCTATCATACTCTTAATTCAAGTTTTGCAGATATTGCAGCATGGTTTCCAGCTTTTCAGAGATATGCAATGCAGCCAGTGTATTACTGGTTGACAATTAATTTTGCTCTACACTATTTGCTATCTCCATATGTTGACGATGATTTGGGTCTAGAGTTTGAACCAACTTCTGTTATGACTGATATGAAGGGTTGCTGAGCAGATGAGGGTAACCTATCATATCACTAGATGGATGTTTATGAATAGTGTTGATCGAACTGTTCTAGAAAAGTTAAGTTCCAGTAGAACCTCTCGAATTTTTAGAACTCGAACCAAACTGAACATTTTACTGTTAGTTCCGATTCGACACAACATTTTCAGTTTTGTTTTAAGCAGCTTCTGCACTTTTGCTGGCCATCCAGTCAGTGCACAGCACAGAGAAGTGTCAAAAACAACATCGCAGAGGTGTAGAGCTCTCATTGGCTGATAAAATCACATGTTATATATATATTTCACTGTATTGCCTTGTGAACACCATTTTCAGCTTACTCTCTGTACTGTACAGACTGCTCTTAGTTAGGTAGCATTTTCCTCTCCATAGACATCAATAGTTAGGTATTGCTGGCTGCATTTTTCCCACACCGAGAAACTGTTCTTTGGTGACATTTGCAGGCTCACATAATGCCTAACTCTCATATACATGGATATATATTATACACAGTGCTTGGATTTGCTAAATCATACTCAGTGCCCAAAAGTTCAGTTTTTGCAGTTTTGGGGGTTCAGTAATTGTATAACCACTGACTACAAATATCCTATGTGTCAAAGGATGCAGGGCCCCGTAGCAGCTGCTACCGCTGCACCTCCTATAGCTGCGCCCCTGCTTGTAAGCTGTCCTCATCTTTTCAGTTAGCCATTGAAAGGAATGAAGTATTTAGGCCTCAAAATTTTTTTCTGTCACTCTTAGAGACAAATTTTCTTCAAAGTTGTTCCATGTATCCAGTTTTCTATTATGGATGGTAATTACAGCTCACCTGTATAGGTATAAAAATTAACCCGAACATCTTCTCCCATCGACTTTAGTGGGGTTTGAGTTCTAGTTCGAATAGAACCTCGAACCGAACACGCTAAAGTTCAAAGTTCTAATCGAACTAGAACTTTTTACCGCTCGCTCATCTCTATTTCTGAATCATGTATAGACTTCTTATGCCATATGCCAGCCTCAGGAATGCCATATGCATACTAAACTGGCAATATGCACTAAAAATTTGTAAAGGTGATTATATGACTGTCATACATAGTAATAGCTTCATTGCCCCTAAAGTTCAGATTTCATATCTTAATCTTCAATGTAGAGCTGCACTGAGAACAGTACATGAATGATTGCTACAACTAATATAGTTTGAGTGGCTGGTGTGTACAATTGCAAAAAAAAAGTAACTGAACCCTTAGAAATTACCTGGATCTCTGCATCAATTACTCATAAAATGTGATGTGATTATTATCACGGTCACAATTAGGGGATTCTGAAGTGTATTGCGAAGCAGATAATGTTCACCCAATGGGGCTAAATTGCCGGACAAGATTTTCCGCACCGCAGATTTGCTTTGATAAAACTCCAGCCATACAAAGTACAGAATGGATTATTGTTGAAATATAATAAAATGCTTTTTCATATGGATTTTAGTTTGAAAAGAAGGTGGATTTTGGTGTGGAATATGAGTGCTTTCTGCACTGAAATCCACTATGTGAAAATCCCTTTATACTGTTCATGTGTTTTACTGAGCACATTGAATAAACATCCACAATGAAGAGAGAAAAAGTATATGAACTTTTATGGTAATGACTTTAAAGAGCTACTGTAAGTGGCAAAAGATGTGTCAATAAAGGTGGTGAAATTGGGAAAGGGGGTTTCACACAAAGCCTGGTTACTGACTAACCTGTTCCCCATAAACAAAGGCTGGTTAGTGTGAACCCTGATTTAATGCAATCAACTTTCAGGAGACATATTTCAGACTTCTCTGTGCCTACCATAGAGGCATAGAGCAGCACATGGAGGAAGGGTCCTGGTACTAAACAACTTCTCCAACTTTCCCTGGCATTGCCAAACCAGTTGCCCAAAGAGAAACACCATGTATAAAGATCTTTTAAAGGGAATGTGTCATCAAAAAATGAGTCGTCCTTTAAGTCCCATTTTTATGTTAAACACATTTTTAGGATTTTTGTTTTTTTATTTTTCATATCACTTTCAATATTTTTTAATAATTCTTAAGTCTTGCAGTTTTCACTTTGGCCACTAAGCCTTGTTTGCACTGCTTTAACAGCAGTCAGAGAAATGCTTTACAGTAGCTTCATGCACATAGGAGACTTAAGATTGACTTAGTCACATTCACTTCTATAGGAGAGTTTTTTAGTCATGTTCTGTGACCTGGGAAGAAGTCACTGTGCAGGGAGGTGAAAGTGTGAACTGTGACCATCTCCTCTTTTGACTGGTGGATCCTGTGTTATCTATTCACACTGGTGTCTTCTTTCAGTTTGACCCTCTTTGTGCTGATAATGCAGGCAACTGAGAATCTTTCTGTACAGAACAGGAAATGTCAGACTATTATTAGGCTTAGTGGCCAAAGTGAAAACTTCAGGACTTAAGAATTTAAAAAATATTGAAAGTGATATTGAAAATTAAAAAAAAAAAAACTATAACCAAAGATTCTTAAAAAATGTGTTGAACATAAAAATGTGAGTTAAACAAGCCATTTTTGATGACACATTCCCTTTAAGTTTCAGTTTAATTTAATACAAGCTGTAAAAATCTGTTTGCATTCACCTCCCTCTAGTGGTGCCTGCATATAGACAGATTTATGTACTTCATCAAAATCAAGAGATCCTTATCTTTTCAGGTAACTTTGTTACATCTGACAAACTCAGCTGTACGACATTTGTAGTTATCCTTTCAGATTCTACTGTAAATTCTTATTCTTGCACAAAAAAAAACTTTAGGGCATATAATCTTATATAATGAAATAGTGTACATATATCATGTCATCATTTGCAGTGTAATAGTTTCATTAAACGGATTTATATGTGTATGGTGTTTTCTTATCATAAATAATTTAATTTGAAGGGCAGATCAATGAAGGTGACTACTGTATAATTTGATTTATTATATAGAGATACATATACTGAAGATGTTATTAGACTTACAAATCATAGGAATTTGTTACAATTAAATGGATAATTTATATATGTCAAAAAGTGGAAAGCAGTAAATCAGCCAGTAAAGTTAAAACTTCATCCTTCCCTATCTCTGATATAGATGTAAGGAAATGAGTCTTGGCAGGAATTGTGAAGTTTAAGCTGTATATGTGGAGTGCACTCCTAAATGACTTACTGTTCCCTTAACTAACAAAAAAATTATTTATTGAACCTGAACATCCATTTTTCGCTTTAATTCTGCTACTTTCTCCATGTTTCCAAATGTTAATGTAGCTTTGTAACAATGTCACATAAAACATTTGTACCTGCAATTCTGTAAGATCATCAAATTATACAGATATTACTCAAACACATGTCTATGGAAGAGGTCCGATGACATGTATTATACACAGCCGAGTCACATTATTATGACCACTTCCTGCTTTCGATGCCAGCAGTGTGTAGCTCATGAAGGAAGTGATGTGGTGAACTGGGTATGTGGGTATGTAAGGCTTTCTGCACACATATCAATCGTTACTGTCTCAAGTAAAGGAAGCGATTTATCAGAGATGCAAAAAAGGGATAATTATTGGCCTTCAGGCCAAGGGCAATGGTATTTCTAAGACTTAGCAGTTTGTGAACTTTTTGCATGCTGCTATGGTGAAAGTGTATCGTAAGAGGACAAATGCCACTATTGCAAAAAAAACTAAATGGAAACTGCAAGCACCATGTGTCATTGATGTGAAAGGTGAATGTTGACTACAAAGGTTCTCGACGGTGGACTGACACACTACAGTGGAGCAACTTGCTGTCAAAGTGAACCAGGGGGCTACCAGACATGTGTCTGAAACAATACTTCAGCAGACCCTATTACGTGCGGGACTCCATAGCAGACAGATGTCACTGCATCTATGATTACAAAGTTTCATCGGCAGAAACGGCTTAAATCTTTACAGTAGTTTTGGAATTGGACCTCTTTTGATGGGCAAAGGGTTGTCTTCTCTTCTGTTTTCTGCTTTATTAAATGGACGGATGCTGGTATGTCAAGTGAGGAACATAAAAAAACAAACACCCTGCAAACTGCTGGAGGTTCACATGCTGGTGGTGTCAGCATTCGGGTCCGGGGGACATTTTTGTGGCATTCTCTGGGCCACTCATCCAAAAAGGAAGTATCAACTAATTGTGCATGAATATATCCTTAATGATTGTGTACAGATGCATATGTATATGGTGTACACCATACATTCTGATTGTCTTGGTTAGGACAGATGAGATCTTACAGTATAATAATATGACTCGTAACATGGTTTGAAATATTTGACATTGGTTAAAGGACATTTCTAAGAATTTCAAGTACTACCCTGGCCACCTAATTTCCCAGATTTGAACCCAATTGAGCATCTGTTGGACCACCATTTTGCTCTATGAATTCTCTCCCACATACCCTCCAGCAGCTGTAGGATGCAGTCAGCATGGCTCCACATACCTTTGACAACCCACCAGGACCTTATTGAGTCACTCCCAGCCTGTCTAGCTGCTGTCTTTGCTGCACATGGTGGTTACTCTGGAAATTAGCTTTTGGTTGTAATAATGTGACTTGACTGTAGTAATATATGATCAACATTATTCATCTAAACATATCATACAGAATTGCACAATTAAAAAAATCTCCATTTTGTTAAAGTAAAAAAAAAATATTTGTACCTTGTTAACCAGTTTATAGAAAAGATAAAAAGAAAACCTTCTCCGTAGCTGATACCTTTATTATGTCATTAAGAAAACTGATGACATAAATCAAATTTTCTGGATTACTTAGGTCTCTTCATTAGAAAATCATGAAAGTGTGCTACTGTATTTGTCTTCATTTTTTTGGTTAGCCATTTAAGACTATCAGCTACTGAAGACGTTGCTCTAATCCCATCTGTAGCTATAACTCTAGCCCTAAATTGAGGTTAGGGTTTTTAGACTATTTTAGGTAAACTTACCTCTCCGTGGTGCTTCCAGGTCCACTGGGACCATTGATCCTATATCACATCCACTTCAACGTAATGTGCAATGGAACTGGAAGTAATGTTGGACCCAGAAGTGCTGCGGAGAGGAAAGTTAACCTTAAAAAGACCTAAAAATTCTAACCCAAACCTCAATTTAGGGATAGGGATTCAGTTACAGTTAGAGGCAGTTTTTTGGTAATTTACTCAAATTCGAATGCCAAAACCATTAAGGCTCTGGTTTTTCTCTTGATTTGGACCCAAATCTAAAGCACAAAACCATTAGGGACTCTTTGTAATAATTGATATTGTTTTGTAATGTGCAGAATGTTGATATTAGGAAATGATAATTGAAAATGGTTCTCAATACAAGGTTTCCTCTTTTCTAGACACAGTGCCCATGCATTGTACCTGCCTTTGTATCTCATTCATTCAATCAATGTAGCTGAACTAAAATAGCAGACATAGCCCTTGAACAAGATTGGCACTGTTTCTGGAAAACAGCAGATTTTTCATTGTAATCCTGTACTGTATTCGTAACACAAAATGCCAGAGTAGCTAAACATGTTTTTTTGTATACTTGACTGCAAAACTCTTCCAGTTGTGCATTCCCCCAATACAGAGTGCACGGTTCTTCATGAAATGAGCACACACAAAACTTTACTACCTCAATTACAGTTAACAATTCAATCTCAACCTCAAAAAATGAATAATTCATGCAGCAAAACCCATTTCCTTATAAATACATAACATTGTTACTCTGTCCAGCTAATTTGCATATAATTGATCATTTAACATGTCAATCTGGTCACCACGCTGTAGCCAGACATATAAAATGGAGACGACCGTTACACACAATAATATTTTTGAACCTCCAGGCATTTACAGAGCAAGAACCAGCCACCATTGGCGCCCAGTCCTCCCATGGGATATGTATCAGGAGCTTTTATATCCGACTTAGAGAAAGATCTACAGGATCATGGGGAAGAGGATCATGAGGATGAAATGTGCCGTCCTCTCCGAGGTTTAGAACATACTCCAGGTTCTAGTATGGATAATCTTGACAGTTCTATCACAGGTTTGTATTGTCTATGACTCTCTATATACCATGGCACAAGTTTAGTGTATATAGATACTTGCTTGCATGGTGTATTATACATTCATTGGAAATGTCAAGTTAAAGTTGGTTTTTGAAAATATGTTTGATTTTCTGCAAAAAGACAAGAACCTTCATGCATTTGAAAAAAAAAAATGTTAAGACTTGAAAGAAATCTTTCATCAATAGATCATTCTACAGGGAAGGCGAAGTCTGTGACATGTGAAGGAGAAACTTCACACGGGAAGACATAAATAGTCTTCCTTTTTAATTAGGAAGTAATGTTATTCTCTTTCCTAACAGGATCAGACACATTTTATGTCGGTCTGGACACTTCCATGTCATTTTTGTTTTAATTCACATAATATTTTGGGCAGATGTAGGACAGGATTTTTAGACTACTGATATATTGTTAAATGTTACCCAGTCAGTAAAATGAATAGGAAGACAAACTGTATATCCAGATACTACTTTGCATTGCAATACACCTGGTAACTAATACCTTTATTTTATTGCACATAGTTACCAAATCTGCTTTTTGCACTACAGTGTGCACAATAGGGATAGTAAGACATATCACTACAAACACAGAATACACAATGGTAATCATAAGACATATCACTACTTGTGCAATACACTATATACAATGGTGATAGTAAGACATAACACTGCTAGTACCATAAACACAATGGGCATGTGTGATTTATGGTGCTTAGATGGAAATTTTCTGTGCATTAGATTAGTTTAGAATGCTCCTGATTTATGAACCATTTCTACTGCTGGTCATAAATCAAGCGCTTTCTAATGCTAAGACAACATTTCTGGTTCTTTAAGTGGTTTAGCTGTTCCAGCAGTAATGCGCCTGGATTTGCTGTACTGAAGCTATAAATCTATCGCTTCGTATGGTTGTAGTGTGCCCTGCCTCCCGCTCGCCCCCCCCCCCCCCCCGAAATCAGGCGCATTACAAAGAGCCGCGGGCGCTATGTAATGCGCCTGATATTGTCGTGCAAGCGATTTAAACATATAGCGAACGGGGCTGTGATAGATGTCGGGCTGAAAAGATGCCAGACTTCTTGTGCAGCCCCGTTTATACATGTCGCCCAATGGGAACAATAAGATATATCACTACTGTTTTACACAGTGATGATAGTAAGACATATTACTGTTAGTACAGTATAGTACACACAATGGTGACTGCAAGACATATCACTACTAATACTATACACACAATAGTGAGATATATTACTATTAGTAAAATACAGCATACACATTGGGGATAGTAAGATATATCACTATTAGCACAATACATTATATACATACTGGTGATATTAAGACATCATTACTAGTACAATATACATAATGGTAATACTAGGACATTACTACTAGTACAATATACACATTTAGAATAGTAAGACATATCACTGCTATTACAATACAGCATACACAGTTGTTATGGGCGCCCCCGCTACTCACAAGTCGGGTCATGTACACCCGTACCACTGTCTCCCGTTCTGCAAGGACTGCATGTAGGGTCATGGGCACATTCGCAGTCTGGGCCACAGCTGCAGTTTCTCACTTCTCCTCGTGTCCCTAGGGTGCGCACGTGCCAGCTCTCTGAAATTTAAAGAGTCAGCAGGCCCGACGATAATTGGATAATTACCGAGTGCTGGTCCTATATTACGTAGCTTTCTCCGGACCTCCCCAACGAATCCATATTTCCCCTTGCCTATGTTGAAAGCATTCTCCAGTGTGTTAGTCTAAGCTGTGTACCAGATCTCGCCTGCTTCCACCCCTCGACCACCAATCTTGCCACCTGCCCTGACCTTCTTGCCTATCCTTGACTATGAGCCTGCTTTGTGTTTCTGTACCACACTATGCCTTGGCCGCGACCGCAAGAAAGTCACACCCACCGACCTGGGTTCGCATGACACAGCAAGAACATGATGCATTGTGGTGTGCTCTCGTGACAAACAGAGGCCCCTTAGACTCTGCTCCAATGGTGTGGCTTATGTCATCACTTGCAGTGCTCAGTGGATACAGTAGTAGTTAGTAGTACGACATATTACTACTAGTACAATATACTCAATAATGGTAGAAAGACAAATCACTACTAGCACAATGCAATATACACAGCACTGATATTAAAGCGGTTGTCTCACCATATTGTTTCACAGAGCCACAGTTAGCTTCAGGCCCTCACTTCTTGGTTCCACAGCAGTGAATAACATATCAGCTCTGCTATTCCTAGCTGAACCTGTTAGATGACATTAGTGATGGAAACCTTTTTAAACATCAGTGCACATGACTAGGAAGGACTAAAGGGTCAATGTTTTTTTTAGTAATTGCCATAAACAAATTCTGTCTTGCTCATAGTAAACAACAGGGAGTGATATCACCATCCCGGCCATTGCTGCTACCGCCTGTTAGGGTAGAGAGAGGTGGTCGGTAACTTAGTGAGCTTGTGTACAAAAGCAGGAGATAAGAATTGTTCTATCTCTGAAGAGAAGCAAAATCAAAACAGCAATACATTTCGTAATAATATTTGCATTTATATTTAAAGCTAATCAATCAAATGGAAATAACCATTTAAACTATATCACTTCTAGTATGGATGTAGTAGAGTTTGACCATGATATCAAAGCTTTTTTGTTATGTACTTTATCTCTAGATAAAAAACACTGAAAAGCATTGAGAAGATTGAGATACGATTCTGTACCCTGATATCATGGTGCATTATATGTCAAGCTTAGGTTTGTTACATCTGTAGATTACAGTATGCACCATGGAAATAGTTAGACATATCACACAGTACAATGCACACAACATTGATCATAAGGCACCTCACTACTAGTGCGTTACAGTATTCAAAGTGGTGAAAGTAAAACTATCACTACTAGTACAGTACAGTATACACAGTGATGATAGCAAGTTATCTCACTAATATTATAGTATACAAAATTGTGACAGTAGGCACCTCACTAATAGTACAGTATACAAAATGATGTAGTGAGTCACTACTCCATGATAGTATTCACAGTGGTGGTGTCCTCTATTAGTATTTTTAGAATGAGTGGCACATGAAAAAATAGATATAAATAGAAGTAGCTGTTATTTAGTCGATTAATAGATTTATGTCTCTATACCAATCCCTTAATCATTAAATTCATTGCTTAAATCAGTTTTTCTAATAGTTTCTTTCATTAGTAATTCAAAGGGATTCCACTTATTAAGAAAAATGTAGTTTGAAAATTAAATATGTGACTTGAAAGGAAATCACTGATAGTTTTTTTCAACCTCATAAAAATGGTAATGTAACAATTAGCAGTTGCATTCTAAAACACAGAGTTTTGTGTAAATGGATATACAGTGCTACACATTCATCAGAAAAGATGGGTTTAGCATAAAATGACATGTAAATGAATTGATGACTGACCGTAAATTAATTTTAGTGCCGAACATGTAATAGAGAGACACAGCTAGATGCCACTTTATCGTGGTATTTTATAGCTCTGTAACATTTGAGCAACTACTTAATGTTCGGCGCGCATTTCTTCCCAACAGCTCAAACGCTCTGAGAAATGTAATAGTAAAAAAAGCAACAATTCAGTAAACAAAAATAAATAAAGTGAAATGGCATCAATTATATTTTCATCACACATTTAAGTAGACATTTATATCCTAACAGTTTGTAACGTTATATAAATTACCCACGATTTGGCCAGAATAACTAGTATATTACAAGTCATAAATGATATAATTGAGCGCAGCTCTTGAGGAATACTTGGTCAATGTTCCATCATTGTGTTCATGTGTACAGTTTATTTTTGTGTTGACCTTCCTAAATTAATCATCTCATTTATGCAATGCATTGAAAATTAAATTACTGTAATTTTGGATAAATTTATGTTTCATAGCTGCAGATTTTTGTTGTTGACATTACAAGATGAATAATATTTTGTGATTTTAGTTTCAGACTTTGGTATCTAACTCTTTTTGTTGGGTATCAAACTATATTAAGGTTCCAGCTAACAGATACTACTTGCTATGCCATTTTTAGCTGGTAGATAATTGAAGGGTATGGCTTTGATAAGTAATGAGTTTGCCTGGTCTTCAACTGCAGACTAAGAAGGAGGGTAATTTCTGCACCTAGTTGCCTTAGGGTGCTTTCACACGGTGCGTTTTTGGTGCGTTTTTCAATGCATTTTTTGTGCAGGAGGGTACAGCAATTAATGCTGTACATTACTGCACACCAATCGCAGCAAAAATTGTGGTAAAATCGCGGTAATTACCACATTTTTTGTGCAGCAATGTACAGCATTAATTGCTCTACCTTCCTGCACAAAAAATGCATTGAAAAACACATCAAAAACGCACCAAAAACGCACCGTGTGAAAGCACCTTACAGCCATAGACAGCTCTGACGTGAGGTTTATGAAGCGGGAGAAAAAAATCTGATTTTCTAGCTGGTCTCAAATAAAGTCACAGGACCATGGGCCTAGAACTTATCTTTTATTAGCGTGACATCCCTTACTTTAAATACTTTTATCTTTAAATACGTTTATCTCCTCCATGTAATACTGGACTCCTGCACATCATATGGCTCTTATCACCTTATTCCTTCATTTCTTCATTCAGCCATGTCTCAGGATTGATTCTGTTTCACATACTAAGTAACAGATAATGCAGAGTCAGGAAGAAAAAGAATTGCAGACAGAAAAATTACAGTACTACCTTATGGAATGCAAAAAAGCTGTAAATAGAGGCAACATCTGTGACAGGGGAAAGGAATCCTGGGAGCTGTGATCCTTCTCATTGATAATCCGACCACAGCAAGCCCTGGCAGCCTAAAAACAAAGGTGCTGCAAACCTCTGGGAAAGATAATGATAAGCAAGAAAATTACTTCTGGGCTAGGTGGCATTTTCTAGTAATCATTTAGACACAGAAAAGTACTTTTGTGTATTTTTATAGCACCATAAAAATGTATATTAAGGGGCTGTTCACATCACATTTTTGACTCCATCCAAGGTGTTTATCAGGATACCAAATTAAATAGTACTTAGACATTTACTGTGGTAACATGATAGAAGATAATGACGCAAAAGTTTTATTTGGACTACATGTTTCTAGCACAGAAAGTGTGTATGTTTAGACTACATTTGTTTATTAATTCTATATGGTACCACCAGGATGTATTTCAGAATACCATTTTTCATGGAAATACAATGGATAACATGGACAGAGTGAAAAATGAGACATAAATAACCCCTAATTATGGCATAATGCAGCACATTGATGGTGGCTTGATGGTTAGTAAGGATTCCTTTATAGAAGTGAAGCTCTCGGTTTAAATTCAACCAAGGGCTGCATGAGTTTGTATGTTCTCCCTAAGTACACTGGTTTCCTACAATACTCTAAAAACATACAGGTAGATTAATTGACCTTATGTGGCATTAGCCAACGTGTGAATGTATTTAAGATAGGGAATTTGTATTGTGATATCTACTGGGCAGAGGGACTAATGTGGGTAACAACAATCTCTGCACTGTGAAACATGTGGGCAGCATGTATTCAACAGAAATTAAAAATATATATATATATATTTGACCAACACTTAGTGATAATCTGTGTCCGCATGATCCGCTATAGATGATAGAAAGGATCTGCACAAATCAAAATAAGATTTTGTATCCACTTAAAGATTTAGCAAATTCCAACTGTAGCATTGTCCATGTTCATGGTTTAAAGATTGACATTCATCTGGTCATGACCAAGTTAAAAATGCACTTGTTCACACTACTAAAAATGCAACAGTACTTTTCACAGCAATATATACTTTATTGGTCAACATGCAATTGTTAATGACTCACTAGATCCCTGCATTTGTTTTTAGGTTCAATGGTAAATGGATGGGGCTCTGCATCTGATGAGGATCGTAACTTTTCTAGTCATAGATCTAGTGTAGTTAGCACTTCTGATGACTCGATATTTATGAACGGCAACTTTGCACAGTCACTCGCTGCAGCTGCAGATAAAGCTGGTTTCACACTAAATGGAACCAGCCTATCAAGAGCAGGTTTGTTGTCTTTGGGCTGCTGCCCTGGGCTTGAGGGATGGCTCTCTTCTTCCTGAGCTTTCTTTCGCTTTCATGAACATGCCTCGTGCTGACAGCTGAACCTAACATGCATGGCATCTGGTGGATGGAACTTTTTATCATGCAATCTTTCCTCTGAGATGCTTATAAACAAGCATATCCTAATGTTCTTCATATGTTTTCTATTTAGTAATACTTAACCATTGTGTATTTAACCTGTGGAGCTTCTAATGCTGTCATTGGCTATGTGTATATTAATGCTATTGAAACATTCATTACATGTTATTTATGTCTTTACCTCCAAACCACAGCTCTAACACCTACAACTATAGACTGAGTTAGGAAACTATTACATTATAAAGACTGGTGTTTTATAACAAACAAGAGCTGATACACCCACACAGCTGAATAGGAAGGCTCCTTTGAAATAATAGACAACAAGTAGATATACAAATACATTCCAGACAGTTTTCAAAGAGGTCAGTGGTTAACCAATGGGCAGGTGTACTTTTAACATTGGGAGTTACAGAGTTCATGAAACATTTAACTATCCAATATGAATATATTGAATTTAAAACAATCAATGCAATTTGAATTTCTCTGGGCCCAAATTCAAAGTCATTGGGGACTTGTAGAGTCTCCTGCCCTTTAGCAAGAGGTCATTGGGGAACTAAGCTGTTGAGTAAAGCATCATAATGTTAAGCTATTGGCTGTCTATTTGTGTCACTGTACTTTTGCTGGTGGCATCTGATGATCTTCTGCTCTGGCTTTTTCATTTGCATGATAATTGAAGCAAAATCTGTGGACATCAAATTGTGTGTATTGCAAGACAGTGGTACTGAAGACTTTGATAAATTGTTTTTTTATATTATGGTACCATAATTTTTTTTTTTTTTTTTTTTACATTTTAGGAAAAATGCAGTCTTTTTCTAAAAAGCCAAGACCCTAAAGTCCATTTTCTGGGGACAGTAACAGTTCAGCCATGAATCACAACAACCAAAGGCCAAGGCCTACTAAAAAACACAAGGGAGGACGCATTGATCAGCCTCCTGGGCTTCGAAGGGAGGGAATGGTGGATGGTGAGTTCCATGGCAAAGGTGTCTGAGCATGAAAAATTGTAGAGACTTTGGGGCGACATGTATGATTTTTGGCGCTTAGACACCAATTTTTATGTGCATAATAATAGTGTAAAATGCACCTGTATCTATGATCCTGTTCTAGGGCGGGTCATAGATTTAGCGTTTTCTAGCTAAAAAACAACACTTCTGGCTCAGGTAAACCACTTTTAAAGCGCTTTGTAATGCGCCTGATATGGAGTGCGGCCGTTTTCAAAATATAGTGAATGGGGCTGCACTAGATCTCAGGCTAAAAAGACACCAGACTTCTGGCGCGGCCCCTTTCTTACATTTTCCCCTTTATCGTTATTCATGGATTTCCAGAATGTAGTTATATAAAAGGGTTTTTTTGGTTTAAAAAACTTGTAAGTAGTAACCTCTGACAAAAGTCTATTCATATAATACCCCCTTTTTGGTATCACATTTATTATACATATTTTGTGGAGAAACTTGGCAGTAAGTGTATGTTCAGACGACGGGTTTCACTTTGTTTTGGGATACATTTTCGATGTGAAAAACACATTCAAAAGCACTGCGTCAAATGCATCCAACATGCATCCAACACAAAAATTGACATGTCCATATCTTTGAATGGATCCGAAAGACGCATCAGAAAGACCCATGTAAAACAGGCATCGTCTGAATGCCGATGCATGTTTTACATTGAAAGCAATGTAAATCACACTGCACATTCTTAGATGCGTGTTTTGGTCCATTTAGGGTCCAAAACACGGATCCAAACACACATCTAAAAATGGGTCCAAAAACGTATTGAACACACCATGTGAACATACCCTAAGTGTTAAGTTTCCTAAACAGGAAATAAAAGAGGACATGTGATGTCTTTAAAAACATGTCACTTCTCATAATCCTTATTCAGCCCCTTCTTCATTGGTCATGCACCCTTTTTTAGCCCTATTCCCCAGCAATTCATCAGTTTAATTGCTTAAAATACTTAGATTATCAATTGGGCAGTCAGTTCTCAATGAGCAGACTGCTTAAATGTATTCCTCATGGAGGACTAAACAGTGGAACTGCCTCCTTGATGTTGCAGGCTATGGACTATCAAAAGGCAGTCACCTCTAATAAGTTCTCATTGGAATGTGGACCTGATTGCTCTACTCCTTTACAGCTGAGAACAGATGACTATTCAGTTGACAGTCTATGCACTCATTAGCATTGTAGACATCAAAATTAATGGGACCGATTGCTGGAAAATGGGTGAATGGACTAGGGGCTAGACAAAAAGTGCAAAAACTAGGAAAGATGTGACTTGATATGGATGATTAAAGCTGATGTGTTTGAAGATACTACAAGTTCTTTGCAATCATTGCAAATAGTGAAAATAGTGATTTTCTATGTAAGGTGTGATATGACAAGTGTTCTTGATCTTGAGCAATTAATGCTGTTTGGATCAGCTGCCCACTGAGACCAAGACATTAGGATCCTAAACAGACCACCCTGTATTAACGCCATAATAGGGTATATAAAAAATGCTTTTTTTCTGTTTGATATACTTTATTTATTAAATACGTTATTTGCTTTTTTATTCACTTTAAGATCTCCCACCTCCACCTGAACCTCCACCTTGTCAAAGCTTGAGACAGCAAATGCCCAATCAGCGTAGTGGTCCTCCAGAAAGAAAAGCCAGTTCTCTTGAGAGGCATACTTCCAACATGGAAGATAGTAAGACCTCTTTGGAACGTCATGCTAGAACATCTTTAGAGCGGCAGCGACAAACACAGGAATGGCTTGGATCTACAGATCGGCAAAACAAGCAGGCTTTTGGTTCAGGTAATCTAGTAAATATTAATAGATGCTACACACAATAAAAAAATCAAAAGATCCCAAATATCAACAGATATAAACAATTGCAAATAGCTTTTCATTTAGACAACTCCTTATCAGAGTGCATTAGTGGTAGCTCAGAAAAAAAATAATAACTTCGGATGTATCCACCCTTACCTACTCCCAAAATGTATTAAAGAAATTTAAAGGGTTATTCCCTTATCCTAACTTCCAGGTCAATTGACAATGGTGAATGGAAAGTTGGCTGCCTACCTTTGTTTATTTCCATGAGATTTCCAAATACAGCTCTTCCCCCATCCCCTTGCCTGTCTTCAGATTTCCTACAGAACTTTTCTCTGTGGCTGGCTCATTCCCATCTCCTAACCCAAAAGCTAGTAGATAGGAATATCCCTCTAAAATATGGTTGCAACATGCTAAAATCCGCAATGTGTTGCAGTTCACATTGCAACCTCTGAGTGGCCACATGTGCTATAGATATATATAGCATAAACATCTCCCCACAGAGTACCTCAAAATCATTGTGCCACCTTTCTTAGGACATATGAGACCAAGTGGAAAGGTAAGGAAGGACACACCGGTAACTCATAGAGTTATTACAATACCCATACCCATTAAAAAAAGCTAAACAGTTAAACAGATTTGTGGGGAAGGGTGCAACAAAATCCAATTTCATGCACCAACTATTACTGTGAAGTTTACAGGGAACCTGTCACAGCTAGTGTCAGACCTGCTGTTCCCAGCGCTGTGTCCCTTATTCTGTAAGATGCAGCAGTTTTAGAGCATTTACCCCTCAAATCTTATTCATGAGCAGGTGTTATCCCCGCCCACCAAAGGCTAGCCCCGCTCACTGACAGTTATTCACATGTTTCTACCTATTCAAATTAATAGGTTTGTCAGTTGAGGTGGGTGGGACTAGCCTCCGATTGGCCGGGTCTGAAAAAAACTCTCTTCGAATCACTCTTCTGGCTGAAAACTGCAGATTTGAGCATTAAATACACAAAAACTACATCATCTTACAGAATAAGGGACACAGCGCTGGAAACAGCAGGTCTGACACTAGCTTGTTCTGCCCTCAGCAAGGAGGGCAAAAACTATGTGACAGGTTCTCTTTAAGAACTGAAGGTGTTAGTGTGCACTGTAAGTCCACCATCTTGGGTACCAACAGAGTTTTACCCAACCCTGTTTGAGGCAAAAAAAAAAACAGCTCTCCTACATAGCACCACTTGTGTAGAGTGGCTGTACTTGGTATTGCAGCTCATACACTTACAGTACATCAAATTAGCTTAGCTCATGGACATGAAGTGATACTATTCCTTGTCCTATAGCAGCCATGTTTTTCTAATCTCATAAACCCCTTAAAATAAGCTTGAAAGGTAAACTGTGAGTAAAATAATTCCACTATGGTCTCATAAACACAGTAACAGTAAGTTGATATTGTTGTAATTTCTTTATGATGTGGCATATGCTGAACTAAACATATTTATTGCCATATCATCAAATAGTTCCAACCTAAATCTAATTAAGGGCTAATGATACACTGACAATTATTCCCATGCCGGTATACTCAAGCATATCTATAGCTCTATTATTATTTTTTTCTATAATTGCCCATTTAGAAACCACATATAATGCGCACAAATTGATCTCATATTCTAATTAATGGTGATATTTTAAAGATCAGCAGTTTTCTAAAATATCAACAAGAACAGAAATCAAGGTAATTAGACAGGTGCAGAAGCTATTTAAACACAAGCTCTTAATCACAAATTTGCCTGCTAAATTATTTACTAAATAGTTGGAATAGAAAGTAGGATTTTAAATTTGACATTTTATGTATAGAAAGTCATTTCATCAAGAAAATTACAGAACTATTTCATTGGCTGCTTCCTTCGCAGATGAAGTGCTGATGCCATACAGCAAGCCAAGCTTTCCTTCACCTGGAGGCCATAGTTCTACAGGAACCACTTCTTCAAAAGAGTCCACTGGACCAAGGAAAGGCGACATGATGAGAGGTCACCAGCGCAATGCCATTGATTTTCTTGATGTAGGATATTTGGGGCCAAACAGTCAAGGACAGTTTACAGGTGAATTATGTAAGTAGCTATATTACTGACATCAAAGTGGCCAGGATCATAATAGCTTAAACTACACATGCAACATATGGTGCATAATGTCCAGTGTCCATAGCTTAAAGAGATTCTCTAATTTCATACAATCCCAACTTGTAAGAGGTATTTTTTGACATTGAGCACATAACAGAGTGTCCCCCTCCTGAGATCCCCATCAATCAGCCATTACCATAGAAAAAGCTGAGCATTACACAGTCCTGATTCAAATCAACAGTTTGTCTATGTAACTAGTCCTCTAGAGCAAGAAATGCTCTTCTAACTTTTGGCAGTAGATGTCCTCTATTAATTCAGAATACTCAAATGTGGTAAAAGAAAATGATTTATTTTTTTAAATTAGACCACTCATATAGTCTCATAACATTGAACCTCATCCACTTCCCTGGTCATCATTAGTGCATGCCTTTAGGGATCTGAATTTGGTCTTTAAGGGGGTGTTCCCACAAAGCAAAGTACCCTGAACTTCCATATAAGTGAAATGAGAGGATGGCCGAAAGCACTGCCCTTCTCATTCTCATGAACGGTCGGCTTACATCTAGATGAGAGCCGACCTGTGCAGCACACTTTGCTTTGTGTGAACACCCATTTAATATTATTATTATTATTATTATTTATTTTAAAGCGCCATTGATTCCAGGGCGCTGTACATTCGAGGGGGATACATACATTACATAAGTCAAACGAGTACAGTGATAAGAGATAATGACAATTGGCACGACAGAGGGAGAGAGGACCCTACCCGCGAGGGCTTACAATCTACGAGGGGGAAAGAGACAGGAGGTGAGGGGCAGACAATATCCTTGGTACCAGTATCGGTGTTTGTGACTGATTTTCCTAATACATTGTGATGATAGTAATGGAACATCTTCCATCTTCCAGACATAACAATAGCAGTAGAAGTCATAGCAGCTGTTATGGAGCCTATTGAAGGCAATAACAATACAAGTGGCTGGCTTTCTGCTATCTAGCAGTACCATGTGGGTTCTCTGATACATGGGGCTATTATCCATATTTTTAATTATTGCTACTCATGCTGTTGTTTTGTAGCTTTTTTGTAGGTAGTGGGGGCAACCTCATTTTGCCATGGGACTTTTGTATTCTAGCTATGACTCTACTTCATTTTTTTTTACATCAATATATGCTCTAGCATTACTACAGCATCTATGTTAGACTTGATACTCCTGACTTTTTTGAATGTTGACTTTTTTTCTGACTGCTATAAATAGAAGTCACAATGCTAGTGTAAACAGAGAACAATAGAGAATAAACCTGACAAAATATGACAGAAATATTCTAAGTAGAGATGATCCCTCAATGTCTAATTAATGCTAGAAAAACTCAATGATGTAGGTTCTGTACTTTTGCATATTAATATCTACAATGTAGCCAATTCATTTGATTTGTTTGTATTATTTATAATCTCATAAATATTTTACTATTTTCTGAAAACTGTTTGCAGTGATCAGAATTTCTTGCGGGATAATCACATTTGCTTGCTTTTTGCAGTTATACAACAGAGGACTTTAACATTTTATAAATATTTTCTATTTTTTTGCCTAAAACATAGTCACAGCATAATATAGAAATAACCTTGCTAACCTCAACATCAGAAATAACACTGTTATTTATCATGACTGTACTCTAATTATCTCTAGCTCTCTTATGTGTGCAAGCAAATACAAATTATATTGAACTTGTCAATCCATCATATTTCTGCATAGTGGAGATATTGTAGACAATAACATGAAACTGTGAAATGAGCACTTATTTGAGGGCATATTATGTTCACAATATGACAAAGAGTTAAAACTAAATGTTGAACAATAGTTTTGTTAGTAGAACCTTCTTCAAGAAAAATTAAATTTACAATGTGAAATATCCAAACAATAAAAGAACAAAAGAAAGGGATATAACAATAAAATTTAACTTTACTAATGCAATAAAAAGTAACAGAAAACATAGACTCACCATAAATGGGCACAATATCACCTGAATCGTCACAAATGTCAAGCCGTTGTCCAGTATCCATAAAGGCAATAGTAGATGCCCAAGATGTAAAGTAAAAGGACAGGATAGGTATCCAGGCCATGCTGAGCCCTTAGGGAAAAAAAAAAAAATAGAAATGCCCTTAGTGGAGCGATTGCTCTGATAAGAGCGGCTCCGCAAACTTCACCTGTTACACCATGAAAAAATCCTTAATGCAAATAATTATACAGCAACAATATAAAATTTACTGTGAGTATCAAAATATTGATATACATAAGAGCCCAAACACGTTTTGTTCAACAGGAGCAGAACTCATCAATGGGCATATATAGAATGTAGATATACACCAACTAGAAAGGTGGACAAGGGTAAGGCTAAGGGAGCTATAGCCTCAAAAATGACCCAAATGTCAGCATCAGAATCCATCTTTAAAAAAGACACAAGTACCGCCCACAATTACATTACTCCAATCACGGAGAGTCTCCTCCGTTGTAGGTCCTTTCTCATGATGCATGAGAACTCATTCCAGTTACACTCCTCAAAACACTGCAACTGTACTGACAACTGAATAAACTGAGTTACTGACCACAAGCTTGATTTGGAGTAGCAATAGAGAATCGTACTTTGTATTACTAAGACTTACTAAGAATACTACGTTTTTGGTCAGTAACTATGTCACTGTATGTTTGTTTTTTCATTTTTCAGTACTGATTATCATTTTGGGATTACACAAAGAGACTGGAGAATTTCAGCAAGCCTATGTCTACAGAAGACCTGTGCTTACTTCTCCCACATGTTTGCAACAACCTCCCTGCTGACATCCTTCAAAAAGTGTTAAATTAACAAAATGCATAGTGTATGAATGTTAGAGAAATCGAATCAGTATTTGGAATCACCACCCCTTGCCTTCAAAACAGCATCAGTTCTTCTAAGTAAATGCCACACAGATTTTTAATTAACTTGGCAGGGAGGTTGTGGAGATCAGGACTCTTTGGGGGTCAAATCACCACTTCCAATTTTGAAGTCAAAGAGTGGTCACACCAAATATTGATTTTATTTGAAATCTTTTTTTGTTAACTATATATATATATATATATATATATATATATATATATATATATATATATAATATATTTATATATATACCATATATATACTATATTATTGCTTTGCCAAACAGATTTTCCTTATTAACGGAAGCTCAATGTAACAGTATGTTTAAGTTTGAAATAAAATAAAATAAAATTACTATATCAAAAGTATAAAGTGATAAAAAATATGTTATTTTATATATAATTATATACATCAATTATATAATATATAACATATATATTTAATTATATTATATTATGGTTGGCAAATAATGCAGTTCCTTAATCGTATTTTACAAATAGATTGGTCTAATCATGAGTGTAGCTGTTATCTGTCAAATGTATCTCTGCTCAAAGGTTCCGTATGTTGCATTCTTACTGAAGATGCTCTTGACAATTGGTTGTAACAGTGGCTATTGATCACTGTTGCCTTTACAGCTCGAACCAGTTGCCATTCTCTTGACCCTGGCATCAACAGCATTTCCGCCCACAGGACTGCCGCTCACTGGATTTTTTTCTTTTTCGGACATCTCTGTAAACCCTAGAGATGGTTGTGCTGAAAACCCAGAGATCAGCAGTTTCTGAAATACTCAGACCAGCCCTTCTGCCCCAACAACCATGCACGTTCAAAGCACTCAAATCACCTTCTCCCTATGATGCTCGGTTTGACTGCAGGGATTGTCTTGACATGTCTAATGCAAGCACTGAGTTGCGCCATGTGTTGCTGATAGAAATTAGTGTAACGAGCATGACAGGTGTACCATAAAGTGGCCGTGAGTGATATATATTATATATATATATATATATATATATATATATAATATATATTATATATGCTTTGCAACACAGATTTCCTTATTAGCGGAAGCTCAATGTAAGTATGTTTAGTTTATTAATAAAAAAAACTATAATATAAAGTATAAAGTGTGAAAAAAATTTATATATATATAAAATCTATATATATTTAATATATATATGTGTATAATAAATATATATAGTAAGGTTGGCAAAGCAATGCAGTTCCTTAATCGTATGTTACAAATATACATATGTTAATATAGTGTATGCCAGTGGTTATCTGGATACCTAAATTATCTCTGTACTTAAGGAGGTTGTGATTGCAATTCTTATCCTGAAAGAGACTTAGGTAACAATACATTGTAAATAGCTATTTGTCCAGCACTAACAATACACATGCAAACTCAGCACAACCATCTGTGCACGTGTTCTTCATGGGGAACAGGAAGCAAAGCTGAAAACCTCCTGTACCTCCTGTAAGAGCCATTGTGCATGTTAAAATTCAATATTTTCAATCCTTGTTTGATCCAACATCTATCATAGCAGGAGAGTCTTAACATCTCTATACACATAAGATGATCATTTACTCCTGATAAAGTAGGTTCAGCTCATGTTCTTTGTATATGTGTAGTCACCTTTATATATCACAATCCATGTTGTCTCAAGGTATAAATATGCATGATGGATCAGTGGCACTGTTACTATATAGATGCAGCAAAGATAAACTTGACAGATAACTTTTGAATGCTTTTCTATGGCTTAAGAACAAATAACATGAATATTTTGGCATTATAGCCAGGTTAAAGTTTCCTAAGCCTTGAAAGTGTGCCTGTGTCTACCAACATTCAACTTAACAAGCAGAAGCCATGTATACTTATAATACCATGGCCCACCCAAGCCCAGACAAGACCTGGCTCATGTCGAAATGTATGTGGTGCTGAAGCTGGTGCTAATCACAATTATTGAAACAAGTCCTGAAGCAGAGTTTAATGTTATTAATAATTTCTTTATGTTCTCTTTCTTAGAGTACTGAAAAGCTATGACACAAGCTGCTCTATGGACCAGTTGGTCTGGACTGATGAAAGTCACGAGGAAACTCAAAATAGTGCAATGGACATTCATTTATTTATGTAGGATCGGAAGGACTGTAAATGCAATGTAAAGCCACAGAAAGTCACACATATCCCACAGACAATTTTCTTTCTCCTTCTCTTATATACACACCATCCACCTTAAATATTTCTTGTCAGAAATACACAAAAGAGGAACGAGGAATTGGCATCAAGGATGAAAAAGCATTTTGGCTTTGTATATATTGTTTTTCTTTGATTGCATTCCTATGCAAGCTTGCCCTCTTTTGTTCATATTGTTCTTCTTAATATTATTGTCTGTCCTTATTGTTCTATTGTACTATACTGTATGTGAATTAATAGGCTGTGGTGCCATATAAAAAACAAAAAAAGAAACAAAAAAAACTTTTGTTTAACTGTGTAACATTCATGTTTAAATTTTGCACTGCAATTTTTATTTGATGATAAGCACAAAACCTTACTCCTTGTGACACGGAGGGAAGAGACTGAATGTGACGGAGCGGTCTGTACTATAAAAACACATTGCATATTGCTACAGGTACTATATCTGTGCAGGATCACATGAGTGGTTTTACCTGGATTACGGAGAAGAAAAAAATTCAAAGATTCTGGCAAATAGATTGGAACAACAAGGATCTAAACTAAGCAATATGTTTGTTTTTTCTTGCTTTGAATATGGTGAAGATCTATGTCATTGTTATATGAGAGTATGAATACATGTATTCACTTGTGGACGTGCATGTATGTACAATTTATATTTATATATGAGCATATATTTTTGAATATGCACATATATAAGTCACGCACATTTGTGTATATTATAATGACTAACATCCACTCTGGTGATGTTGACTTAAGTGGACTTTTTTTTACCTCCTTTTAAAGGTCTGAGACTATTGTAGGATAGGTAGAAAAGCCTTGAATACATAGGTTTTTGGAAATTCAGACCAGTTAATGAAAATACCCTTTCCTCTATTGGTTCGAAGAACCAGGCTTAAAAGACTTGTATCTTTATTGTTTGGTTACCACCACCTGGGAGTAATTGAGCAGTTTTTACTATATAATGACATGTCCATATATTGAACTAATGTTAAAGTGGAGCTAGAGGCCTATGCTTCATGGTTGTAAAGTTAAAGGAAGTGGTTATCGCCCAGTTCTTATACTGACTGGTCAAACTCATAAGAATGTAACATATAATAGGTGTTTTGGTCAACATCATCTCAATCTTAGAATTCAGTCTCAATACACAACTACACACCTACATATACAATTTTTCTTGTCAGAATCTGATACATAAGATAAAATCCAAATCATTAAATATTTTTTGCACTAAAATTTCATCAGATACATTTGTATAGGCATTTTTATTATATTTTTACATGATGACATGTTCATTTGCTTGGTTATTAGGTCTACACCAGTTCAGTTGCTTGGCTGTTAGCAGGTTATGACACCACAGAATGGCTTGAAGAGATGTTCCCCAAATTAAAAAAGCTGTTAAATAAAATTAACAGAGAAATACATAAACTGCGTCAATTAGGCCCTATAACTAATTTTCTACCCCCATAAAGACCAATTCAAGCATTTAATTTTAAATTATATTTCTTATACTATTTTTTTATTGAATCATAGTGGTTCTTTTTTTTGTGTAGTCAGTGGCCCTGGAATTACTCAGATATATTGTGCTTTCACCAATTCTGGTATACTCGGTATTATCAGTAAAGATGTAATAGACTCCTAAAACATTTATGAAAACAGTCTAGGTCTACGACTTTCTTTGTTGCCCATAGCAACCATTCAGAGCTCCTATTTCATTTCATATCATATAGGATTCTCAAAAAATGAAAGAGGAGCTCTGATTGGTTGCTATGGGCAATAAAGAAAGTCTTAGAACTAGACAGTTTTCATACATGTCGACCTTAGCTTACTGAAATGTCATATAAAGTTGGGGTCTTAGTATGTGCTTTACAACTGCAAAAATTTACAATTTTTTTTTACCAAATTACCATTGGACATGATTTCTATTCTATACATCGTATCATTACTAGTGGAATGGCCCCCTCAAGCTCAATAGACATTTTAATATTACCGTATTCTTTGCCATATTCTGTTCAGTAGTGTCACAGTCCATAAAATGGTTGCCCCTTTAACTTTAGGTAAAAGCACCCAAATTTCCTTCAGTAAAATAATGAACCTTTTACTACAAAAGTAAAATACTGGAAAACATGCAACAAAATGATGGATCAATTTGCCTTTCATGGACCCATTTGTGGCTGGTAAACCCTCTGTATTTCAAACCATCCCAGACATGGTGCTTGCTTTCTCAGATAAGTTCACACCCTTGGTTGCTAACATTGTGTAGCCAGTGAAGAGGAGTTTCCCACCACATAGTAAAATCAAGGATACAGCAAACCTGGTTTGGGGCCTCTTATCCCAAGCTCCACTCAGCAGCCACATGTGTTTCCTCTGTTATTGTAACCCTTAAATTTAAACTCTCAATTTGTTTGAAGAACATTTACGCAGTGATCCAATTTTGCATTAAAAAATCCAATAAAAAAAAAAGCCAAAAAATAAGAAAAAGCAGTGACCATTTAGTAATTTAAACAGATCTAGATAACTTTATTATGTAGTACACAGACAAAAAAATCCTAAATTATTTAGTGCCACATGTCTCTGATATGAATTGAGCTTTCCGTGCTGCATAAAATCAAGATAACAAATAAATATATCAAGTACTAAAATACAATATTGCCTTACAGGAAGTAATTTGAAAATCACAATTCCCAATTTTGATGTAAAGAACTTTTACACCTATGGTTCTTGTTTGGTGTCAGATAGCTGGAGAGATTAGATGGATCTATTAGAGGAGTAGGTGGAGTTACTCAATGGTTGTATCCAATTCTGACCTATGGGCCATTTTATTAAATATAACAATGTAAGCAATGCTTATTCTTGCATTTCACTTTGATGTTTTCTAAAGGATAAATGCAATGAACAGAAACTTGCTTCATTCCCAATGGATGATTTTATATACTTTACCTGGGATAAATTTGCTAATCTAATGAAACACAAGCCCGTGAATTATTGAAAAAAAATTTCTATAATGTTCTTTTAACTTTTTGTTTTTATGAAGAAAATTGTTCTTTATAGAGTTTATAGGAAATGCTAAGCTGACAGTCACTGAAGTCACTATGTCAGTTCTTCCAATGTTTGTTTTACCTTTTCCATTGGCAAGTGGTTGTAACAGTATTAAAAATGTGCGTTTTCATGACGTGTCACACTGGTAAATATTTTTCTTGTCACCACAGACGTTTTAACCTGTGTAAACTAGGTCACAAGCCAGGGTCAATGTTTCTTTTTACAAATATGAAAGGACTTGTTCTTATGAATTAATATTCTCTGACTGAATAATACATAACAAAAGAAAAAAATATTGCTGTGTCTTCCTCTCCTTTACTATCTTCCCGGGGCACGACTGGTAACTGGAAGTATAGAGCATAGTGTCTTACGAATATTGGGAATCTATGGCAATGCCCTGGCTGCAACAAAGATCATTCTATTTATAAAAATGGGTGGACTTCGCCTAAAAAGATAATGCCTCATCTTAAACATTTGCCTCTCTCCTCCAATGTATACTTCAAGTAGGTTGATCTAGGGGGATAAAGTTCCTCTGTGAGGGGAGCAAGTTCACATGGATAATTTCCAACACTGAAAATTTCAATGCTGATTCAGCATACATTTTCATGGATTTTCAATTGTTGACATGGATTTGATGCTAAATTTAGAGGCAGTTTTCAGCTCCCAGATATTATTTGAAGATTGAGCGCTGAATTTCAGCGCTCAATATCTGTCTCAAGAATTGACGTCATTTCTAATTTTTTTTCAGGGTTGAGAAAAGTCAGCGTCATGTGCACTAAGAAAATGGAAAAAAAATGTGATAGCAGTCAGATTTAGACATTGCTTCTGACATGGATTTAGCGCTGTGTCAGAATCAGAATCCAAATCAGCCATGTGAACATACCCTAACAGTGTATCGAGATTTATAGGCCATGCCATGCTCCCTGGGAAAATAACAAAGTATGAAAATAATCTGTGGGGAACAGAGATGTGTCCCTTGTGCCACTTGCTGGAGGTAACCTCTCCTTCAGTCACCTGGAAAGGGACGCTACCTTCAGTAGGTGGCACCAGACACATAGCTTTCTTCCTTACAACTTATCCTGCAGGTTGGTAAAGGGTTTCCACAGCATTTTATAGTCATACTCTATCCTTAAGATAACCATTAATATAATTTGACCAATGGAATCTTTATCTATGCTGGCCAGCATGGTGGAGGGGCTGTATCACTAATGGTATTGTAGTTTGTCCCATTTGAATTTCATGGAAAATATCCAGCAAAATCCACAATACATAACATTTTGCTGCAGATTTTGTAATGGATTCATCACAGATTCCACCCCTTCTAAATTGAACGGGATGAACGGTAAAACGGTAAAAAAAAAATACAACAAATCCACAGCATGCTCAGATTTCTGTGATGAACTGTCTGCAGCATGTGGAAAAAAAATTAATCTGCTTGTACTATACTGTGATCTGCTGTGGGTATTACCTGTAATTTTTTTTTTTTTCAATATCTTATTTCTGTGCTGCTATATAAACACACAGGCCATTTGATGATGACATGTCCTGTTCTAATTTTTTTTTTTTATTGTTGCTATTCAGTTAATTAGATTTGGGTTTGCAATAGTCAAAAATCTGCATAAATCACCTTAAATTAAATCAACATGAGAGAGACCAGGAATACTAAATTTGCCTAAATTTTTTAACCTTTTACTCCCCCCTCCATGTGTAGTTGCTATAACAACTCCCTCCACTAGAGCTGAGTGACTGTGACTGATTAGCATATCTGCCAGGCAGCATGACTGTACACTTTTACCAGTTACCTGCTAGCAGAGTACAGGGGTCACATAGGGTTCAGTAGACATTTCTACATAGCATGAATAGTTGAATTATAACAGATATTAGTGTAAACATTAATAAACATCATTAAATACTGTTAAATTCCTATAGAGTATCATACCACCAACTCTGGTACACTACATACTCCCTCACTAAAATATGAACCGTCCTCAGAGTATCCAAGGCAACAAAAAAGTAATAACTTGTAACATATCTGCTGGCTCCGGCAGCCGTGTCCCTGCTCACTTACCCGTCCTCGCTCCCGCCGTCGTCTCCTGTCCCCCGGCGCGCGCGTCCCCGCGCCCTAGGGCATGCGCGTGCCGCGGCTCTGTTAAATTTAAAGGGTCCAGGTAATAGGGTTTTGCCGGCCGCTGCCCTTATTTAAGCCTGCCTCTTCCTGATGCCCCTGCCGGATCTTTAGTGCCCATTGCCTATTGAGAAAGTATTCCTAAGTCTTGTTCTGATTACCGTGTACCGTACCATTTGCCTCCATCCCTCGACCTCGAATCTATTCGCCTGTCCTGACCTTCCTGCCTGTCCACGACCACGAACCTTTCCGCCTGCCCTGACCAACCTGCCTGTCCCCAACTATGAGCCTGCCTTCCGATTTTGTACCACGCTACACCGCGGCTGTCTTCGCAAGCAAGTCACATCAGGGGTAGAGACCTGGTAGACTCCTGCCGCAGCAAGTCCATCCCGCTTTGCGGCGGGCTCTGTTGAAAACCGGGACCTACTTAAATTCCGCTCCCCGTTTGCGGTGGTCCAGAGGATCCACTACCTCCAACCGTGACAGTAAGATCCGGCCATGGATCCCGCCAAGGTGATTCTGCCCAGCGTCGCTGATCTAGCCATCATTGTGGCGCAGCAATACCAGCAGATCGCTCAGCAGGCCCAGCAACTCAGCCACCTCTCCGCCATTATGCAGCAGTGCCTTGCCACCCAGCAGCAACAACCCGCTCCTGTGGTGTCCGCTGCACCTTCGGCTTCCACACCAGCTGCTGGTTCAAGGCTCCGTCTGTCTATGCCGTCCAAGTTCGATGGGGACTCCAAGACGTGCAGGGGCTTCATCACCCAATGGTCCCTGCACATCAAGCTAATGGGGAACCAATTCCCTATGGAAAGGTCAAAGGTCGCATTTGTGGTCAGCCTTCTCTCTGGGAAAGCCCCTGTGGGACAGAGATGATCTGATCACGGCTACCCTCGCTGTCTTCCTCACCGAGTTCCGCTGTGTGTTTGAGGAACCTACCCGAGCCTCTTCTGCTTAAACCGCCTTACTAAATCTGCATCAAGGCGACTCCTCGGTGGGCGATTATGCAGTATAGTTCCGCACCCTGGCCTCGGAACTGTCATGGAACGATACGGTCTTAGTCGCCACCTTCAAGAAGGGCCTCTCCAGCCAGATCAAGGATGCCTTATCTACCCATGATCCACCTTCCTCCTTGAGTGACCTCATCTCTTTGGCCACTCGGATCGATATCCATTTTTCAGAATGGCGAGTAGAGCTACGCCAGGAAAGCGAACCTGCCAGAGGTCGTCGGTTTCCCCGCCTAGCTCCTGTTTCCCAAGGCTGCCCCCAGTTGTCCTCCCTGCCTGCTATGAGGAACCCATGCAAGTAGACAGAGCTCACTTGAAACCCCAGGAGCTGAACCGGCGGTGAGAAGAAAACCTGTGCCTCTATTGTGCCAGCCCCGAACATTTCCTCTGGGGCTGCCCCATTTCGTCCTCAGCGTTCGGGAAACGCACGCACCTAGGATTTGTGGGAGAGGCAATCCTAGGTGAGAGCAAGGCCTCTCCTCGTTTGAGCATACCCGTTCTACTCGACACTGGGCCGGGCACTCACTTTCAAGCCTCAGCCTTCTTGGACTCTGGGTCGGCTGGAAATTTCTTGGATGCTTCCGTGTCTCAGCATAAGCTCCCCGTGGTTCGCTTGAAGAAACCTCTGGCCATCTCCTCTGTCAGTTGGGAGATCCTCAGCAAACCAGCCCGGTAACCGCACTGGGGCCTCTGTTCCTTCAAGTGGGGGCACTACATAAGGAGAGACTTACGTTCTATGTGCTACCACGGTCTTCCTTTTCCCATCCTTCTGGGGCTTCCGTAAACAGCAGCACCATGCCCCTGTGCTCAATGGCAGACGGGTGAAGTCTTGCTTTTGGGGACCCACAAATGTCAGTCCTCGCTTTTTGGGTGGCACTTCCCATTGATTACCGCTTCTACAGTAACCGTCTAAGCCTCTGGGGGCCTTCCCGTTCCGTATCAAGAGTTTGCTGATTTTCTTCTTGAGAAGCAAGCTGAGACCTTGCCCTTTCCTCATCTTTCCTATGACTGCCCTAATTGACCTTCTCCCCGGGAACATCTCCTCCACGGGCAGGGTATACCCTCTGTCGGTGCCTGAGACCTTGGCTATGTCCACCTACATCAAGGAGAATCTCCAGATGGGGTTTATTGGTAAGTCCTCCTCTCCGGCTTGAGCCGTGGTTCTTTTTCGTGACAAAGAAGGATGGATCTCTACGACCGTGTATTGATTATCGTGGCCTCAACAAGATTACCGTAAAATTTGCTACCATTGCCCTTGATTACGGAACTCTTTGACCGGCTTCGGGGGGCCAAAATATTCACCAAATTGGACTTGCGTGGGGCTTACAACCTCATCCGGATACTTGAAGGGGACGAATGGAAGACCGCCTTCCATACCCGAGACGGGCACTTACTTTGAGTACCTTGTCATGCCCTTCGGGCTCTGCAATGCACCTGCCGTCTTTCAAGAATTTATCAACGACATATTCCGGGAAACTCCTGTACACATGCGTAGTCGTCTATCTAGATGTATTCTGGTGTTCTCTGCTGACCTTGAGTCCCATCAAGGGGCATGTACGACAGGTCCTCAAGCGTCTAAGGGCCAACCGCCTCTATGCCAAAATCGAAAAATGCCAGTTCCACCCAGAAAGTTTTTTCCTTTCCTCGGCACGTCATTTCGATAAGGGCCTGCAGATGGACCCCCCCAAAGTTGTCCGCCGTCCTAACAGTGGCCACGACCTGTGGGTCTTCGAGCCATAAAAAGGTTCCTAGGTTTCGCCAACTACTATAGGCAGTTCATGCCACATTTTTCTCACTGGTGTCACCTATGTGGCGTTAACCAAGAAAAAATGCCAATCCGAAGCTCTGGCCGCCATGGCAGAGGAGGCTTTTTCTAAGTTTAATCGGGGCCTTTGCCCCCTGGCCAAAGGTGCTCTCCGGCCCGATATGGAGGACCGTTCTTCTGGAGGTGGACACATCCTCGGTGGGGGCCGGTGCGGTTTTTTTGCAAAAGGGACCCAAAGGCAAACTTCACATGCGGGGTTTTTTTCCAAAACCTTCTCTGCCTCAGAGAGGAACTCTTTTTGGCGATCGGGGGAAATTTCTGCCATCAAGCTGCCTTGGAGGAATGGCGCTACTCTTGGAAGGAGCCGTCATCCGGTTAACATCTACACCGATCATAAAAACCTTCTCTACCTCCAAACAGCCCAGCGGCTGAATCCACGTCAAGCTCGATGGACCTCTTTTTCTCCAGGTTTAACTTCTGATCCATTTCCGCCCCCCAAGAAAAATGTCAAGGGGCCCACGCTCTCTCCTATGCCTCTGAGTTATTGGGGAAGAACCTGCTCCACGCCACATTTTTCCCTCAAGAACGGCTCCTTTTCTGGCGCCTTAGACCTACGACGTATTCATCCATAAAAGCATACGTTCGTCCGGCATTGAGAAAGAGGATATTGTTGGGGGGGTCACTGTCCTCGTATGGCTGGGCATCCAGGAGTTTCAGAAGTCCTACTCCCTCATCTCTCAATTCTATTGGTGGCCCGGCCTGGCACAAGATGTTCGGACTTCATGGAATCCTGCGTTTTCCTGTGCCCGTAACAAGACGCCTCGTCACAAGCCAGCTGGTCTGCTTCAGCCACTGCCGATCCCCAGCTGTCCATGGACCCATGTGGCTATGGACTTTTGTCACCGATCTCCCTCCTTCCCGGGAAATACCGTTATCTGTGTGATTACGATCGGTTTTCTCCAAAATGTCTTACTTTGCCCCTCGGGCCTTGCCTACCCTCTGTCCGCGTCTCGCCAGCCTGTTTTTTCTACACGTTTTGGCTGCCATGGGCTTTCCCCAACACATCGTTTCGGATCTTGGGGTCTAATTTATTTCTAGGTTCTGGCGCTCCCTATGTACGCAACTCCAAGTGAAATTGGACTTCTCTTCGGCTTCCCACCCTAAGTCCAATGGACAGGTGGAGAGGGTTAACCAGACACTGGGCTGCTACCTACGTCACTTCGTCTCTGCTCGTCAGGACGATTGTTCTAATTTGTTACCCTGGGCAGAATTTTCCTAAAACTCTTTAGATTCGGAAACCGCTGGTGTCGCCCCCTTTTTCATTGTCTATGAACGACATCCCCGCCCTCCCCCTCTCGGTGCCCTCCGAGGTCCCTGCCGTGGAGGAGTTGGTCCAGGACCTGACGTCCGTCTGGAGACAGACACGCCAATCTCTACTCCAGGCTTCCGCCCGCACTAAGATGCAAGCTGATAGGAGACGAAGACCTCCCCCAATTTTCTCTCCGGGAGACAAAGTATGGTTGTCTGCTAGGTACATCCGCCTCAAGGTCCCCAGTTACAAGCTTGGCCCTCGATTCTTGGGTCCATTCGAGGTGCTGCAGTACATAAACCCAGTGGCTTATAAACTTCGTCTTCCTCCTACTATGTGGGTCCCGAACTCCTTCCATGTCTCTCTTCTGAAAACGGTCATCCTAAATCGCTTCTCGTGGGAACCTGCTTTCCCTACATCTGAGGCCGATGCCTCCAACGTCTTCACTGTAAAAGAAGTTGTGGATATGAAGACGGTCAGAGGGAACTGGTTTTTCCTTATCAACTGGAAGGGGTTCAGGCCTGAGGAGAGGTCCTGGGAACCAGAGGACAATATTCTCGACCGGAGTATTGTTCAGAAATTCCTTCAGGCTAGAAAGAGGGGGAGGCCAAAGAGGGGGGTACTGTCACGGGTGCCCCCGCGACCCTCAAGCCGTGTCGCGCTGGCTCCGGATGCCGTGTCCCGGCTCACTTACCCTTCCTCGCTCCCGCGGCGTCTCCTGTCCGGTAATTGGGTTTTGCCGGCCGCTGCCCCTATTTAAGCCTGCCTCTTACTGATGCCCTTGCCGGATCATTAGTGCCCATTGCCTGTTGAGAAAGCGTTCCTAAGTCTTGTTCTGATTACCGTGTACCGTACCGTTTGCCTCCGTCCCTCAACCACTAATCTAGACTCCTATCATGACTTTCCTGCCTGTCCATGACCACGAACCTTGACGCCTGCCCTGACCAACCTGCCTGTCCCCGACTACGAGCCTGCCTTCCGATTTTGTACCACGCTACACCTCGGCTGCCTCCGCAAGCAAGTCACGTCAGGGGTAGCGACCTGGTAGACCCCCGCCGCAGAAAGTCCATCCCGCTTTGCGGCGGGCTCTGGTGAAAACCGGGACCTACTTAGATTCCGCTTACGCCATCGCTTGCGGTGGTCCAGAGGATCTACTACCTCCAACCGTGACAATAGATAATACATATCAAGAATATATACATTTTTTCTCTATGATTTTGCCAGTGAAATCATTGAAACAATTATGCTAGCAACATATGAAAAAAACATAATATTTAGTGCAAATAATTAATAGATATAAAACTCTTTTCTATAAAAAGTATAAAACTTTTCTTCTTAAACCTTTGGCTTACCACCAATTAATTGTAAACATATCAATACAATTATTATCACATTTAGCATATGACAAGACGCATAAGGTATAATCAAGGCAGGATTATATTGTGAATCCTGAGTGCCACACTAAAATGTCCATTTTCTTCTTTGGCGGTGACATGAAGGGATAATGACAAGGAAAAGTCCATGACTTATAAACAGAGCAAAGTCCATGACTTATGATTTGCGAAAAATAGGAAAGGGTAACTTGGACAATGTCGATGCAGATCTTTGTAAAGGGACAGAGTCGCATGCAGGCAGGTGTGGTGAAAGAGGTTAAAGGTTGTAGAAACAAATTTGGCAAAGTCCATGTGGCTCTTGTACCTCATAGTCTCTCAAAGGCATAATAAGAGCATGAGGGGCAGAAGGGGTTAAGGCTTTCTTAGCCAACCTATGAATGAAACAAATATATATACACATGGAACAATATAGCTCAACCTGAAGTCAGAAAATAGCATGACACTGCTCAGATAGCACAATAACTAGGTTTATCAGGCCCATCTATTAGCCAAGTGTCAGGACATACATACTTCCACACAATCTTACGTATTTGCATACACATTATATTCAAGTCACTTTAAAACGCCACTATGAAATAATTCCAATAATTTTTCTTCTATTCCAAACTTAGAGCCACTTTGCTGTTTACACATAATCCTACGAAATATATATATATATATATATATATATACTAATATATATTATATATATATATAGACGCTTTAGCTTACACAGAAAACAGTCTTTATATAAAACGTTTTCATTGCTATGACACGTAATTGCAAACACTCACTGTAGCATGGCTTAACTATGTGCACACACATCATTAATGCAGCTTAACTCCCATCAGCTACAACAATGATGGGTAGCGCACCACCCAACCAGGCAGGCACATACTACATAGTCAACAGATTTTTCTTTAGGACCTATAGTAGCACTATGGGGTGCATCGCTTAACTGCGTGTATGCGTATACATAATAGAACATATGGTAACTTTCTCCAACCCTCGCAACAAAGTCAGCATGGACAATCCTTATCAGACTGACCAAATGATGATGAGAGTAGCTTCTAAGGGGAAGGGTAAATACTCGAGCAATTATGAACCCAATTTAAAACATCTAAATATATCTTAGCATCCTAAACATACTACTAGCAGCAATTAACTCACACTAAAATACATTTTTAACAGATTAACAGTCCCTGATTCTCTAAGCAGCAGTTAATAAAACACCTCTTAAAATATTTTTTTCTAAACACTTCTCTCCTTCTCAGCTATGCCAGGACGGGCACGCACCACCCCTACCGAACACCAACATACATTGTAAAATACATTTTTCTCTTTACACGCTCTCACACTTAAGTAAGCACAGGAAAACCGATGATGGGGAGAGTAACTCAGACAAGATAAAATATATAACATCACAAGGCATTGCTCAGTCGAGCAAGTATGGATACAATAAATCACATACAGATTTACCTTTTCACAAAGACATGCAATTAACACAGGAAAATGAGCAAATTTCAGGGACACATTACTGTGGTGGTAGTTGAGGATTCGTTATCTCAGGGGCCGGTGTAGTGGGCTTACGCAAAGGTGGATGTGACTTAGGTGCTTTCTCAACAGGTGCCGATATCCCAGGTGAATCACCTACTTAACGGACATGCCCCTTGACACACGGTGTAGGAGTATCAGGGGCAGCAGGAGATCATATTTGTCCCAGGGATTATACTAGCACTGGACCACCTAGGATGGACAGGGGTTAGCGTGCATGGATCAACAGGATTTGAAGGGCATACAGGTGGGGACCACAGGTGGACTCGGGATGGCCAAACTGGTGAATGTATCCCAGGCAGTGATCACAAGTGATTGGGTTATATATGGTGACACTGAGCGCTGGGAATACCTGTTTCACAACGTCAGGTTGTAGTCCTCCTCCAACTGCCCCACTGCCAAAAATGGACACCTCTAAACTGGTAGCCTTGTTGGTTTCTCGGCTCACCTCCTCCTTAGTAGACGATACCCTTTCTGCTCCGCTGGTCTCAGGTGGTGCTGTCAAGAGCTTGGCCAATTCTATGTAGAATTCCGCATCCTCCCTCTCCTCATCCTCAGCTGGCACTGGATCCTCCAAATGCACTGGCAAGTCCAGCTGCTCTACTACTGCTGTCCGGAAGACTTTTGGCAACACACACTTGGTGTACATCATGCGCTGTCTCTGCTCTAGGTTATGATATCTCCTTCACAGGTCCCACCGCTTGACAGCCTTGGTTTACAAAGACCTTACGCCGGATCACGACTTCCTGGATGAACCTGAACCCAGCTTGAATGTCACAGGTACGCATGGTGCCACTGGTGCGGCACTCCCTGACCCAGGTGGCAGATGTATTTAGGCCATTGACAAAGTCCACAACATCTCTCTCCACCTTCCGAAACTACTCCAAAGACCAAACAGAAAGGGCCACAGTTTCTCAGGGATGCAGATGGATCCTTGCAGGGTTCTGCTTGAATACCGGAGCAGAAACTTCAGGCGGGACTGCCGCATTTCATGTACATTTATCCTCCAGGACGTCTGCTGACACAGTTGTCTCTGACTGCTGATGGTTGCTAATCCAGCCATATCAGGAGCAAACTCTGGCTGTGGGCTAGCCTCTACATGGCTAGCACTTCCCTTTTTGGATGCATCATCACCTTCCTCCACCACCAAAGCAGTTTCCAGCTGCATGTCTGCAATCTGCAGTACCACCTCTGCCAGTATTTTGGCTCCACCCCAAAACTCCAATAATCTTCTGTACTAGATGTGTCAGGTTGCTCACAGACTACATTCTCTGCCATTATATCTCAGAGAGACTAGCACTTGCTGTAACTCCATCACGCTCCACACAACAAGTGAGGCTTTTCAGGCACTTCATTGGGAGGTTACCCAGCATGAAGACCACTCCCTCACTATCCCAGCACCACTCCTCTCTTTCCTGGTGCCACTCTGCTTGGGTGGGAAGGTCTTGGCAGGCTTTCTTGAGGTCAGGCAAAGTTGAACAAGAAGGCCAGATGGCAATTGTACTAGCTCTCCAGTTTATTCTCTGTTTTGGTGTGCGGGCAGTAGTTTATGTACTGTAATCCACAGAGTTGGCACAAAACAGTCCTGAAATAGAACACACAGTCCTTAGTTGCAGAAATAAAGATTGTTCAGGATAGCTTTTCTTTAGATCTTTCTCGGTTGTGGCACATCTTTGTTACACACAGCCATCCTGTTCATGACATTATTTTATGTTGCCCGCAGGGCAGAGGAAAGAGCAGAAGGAGAGGTAGCCAAAAGAGGCTGCTACTCTGGTCATTATGGCTAAAAACCACACCTCTTATGCTCCTCTAGCATGAGTACAAGTAAAGTGGGGTCTGCACTGAGGAAGATGGTGGCATTCCCCCGAGGCACACTCTGGTGGTCGCTCCCTCAACTGCCCGTGGTGGTGGGTAAGGTGTCCTTGATGTGCAATGCCGTATGAACAGGCACGAGGCGAAGGGTTAACTTTCAAGCAGAAGTTGTCTTTAATTTCCTAGCACAATCTTACACACAGAAGAGGGTTAACTTTCAAGTGTACACTTTTCTCACAGTCCAAGCCATCCAGTCAACCGGTGAGTTCCGAACTAATAAATTCCCTAACATAAATGCTTTCCAGATTAGCAATCTGGCTATGTTCAATAATTTGGGGTATTGGGCCAGGCCAGAAGCTGCTTGGGTCCCAAAGGGTGTGAGGTCTGGGAGAACTAGTGTTACCTCACAAAATCCTTTACCCAAGATGAGAGAGATCAATAATATTACATTTACCTATCTTTTATAACCTTCTACTCTCCTCTCCCTGTCTAGTTGTTATAACAACTCCTTCCACTAGAGCTGAGTGACTGTGACTGATTAGCATGACTGGACACTTTTACCTGCCACATGCTCAGGCTGCTAGCAGAGTACAGGGGTCACATAGGTTTCAGCAGACATTTCTACATGGCATGAATTGTGCAATTATAACAGATTTTAGTGCAAACATTAATAACCATAATTAAACACTATTTAATTCCTGTAGTGTATCATACCACCAACTCTTGTACCCTACAGATTTAATGCCATTATAATACAATCACATGCAGTACAGTAGTGCACCAATTGGAGAAATAAATACTTAGATGCTGGCTTGGACTGGCCCACGGAGGAGTAATGGAAATTTATACTGGGCTTCTGTGCAGGCTGGAAATGCTTTTCAAGGAGAAAGGCAGAGAAAGATAGTTAGAAAACTAGAGGCAGATTGCAAGAGTCATGTATGTGAAGCAGCTGTACTGTGGGCCTCAAAAGTCAATTTATTACTCTTTGTTCTTCATGTATGGTTATGATCGTTTTAGCACCTGTCAGATGCTGCTATGTTTTTAGTCAACAGCATACTATTTACTATACTCCTCAACACTAAAATTGCAATACAAGGAAAGACAATCCTTAAGGTTATACAAATCAAGGAATCAACAGGTGTCACTAGTTTTTGCCACATAAAACCTCAAAATGGAGCAAGTGGTGTGGGATGATTATGTGATGCCTTCTGTTTGTGGATGTGCCAGTTAACACCATTTGTCGCATACTGAGAGCGAGAGAATCCTTGAATTGAGAGACCTTGAGCAGATCACTGCACATCTAGGCTAAGATGTCAGCACTGGCCAACTTTGTGTAGTGATCTATTCTGTGCTGACAGTAAAAATATCACAGGCCTAGGGAGGCTAGCAGTGACAACACAAATCATCAGAAGGTGTTTTCAAGACACTGGACTACAAGCCAGATGTCCTGCTATAGGTGTCTGTTGACTTCACGCCACCACTCTCAAAGGCCATCATGGAGGCTGCAATGGAAGCCTTAACTCTTCAGTGATTCGACCCCTTATGTCTTGGATGCTTTTATAACTAGAGATTGGTCTGGAGACCACATAGGCAATGTCATAATAAGGCCTCCACAGGGAAAAATTGCAGGATTATGGTGTGAGGTGTCATAATGTGCTGTAACTGTATACCTTTTAGTCAGGGCCGGACTGGGAATAAAAATCAGCCCTGGCACTAAGCCCCCACCAGCCCACATACAATATCCGCTTACAAAATGTCCCTTGTTCTCGCATCTCGCCACTTTCTAAAATAAACTACACCATAAAGCTGCTTTCACACGGAGCATTTTTGGTGCATTTTTGATGTGTTTTTGGTGCGGTTTTGTGCAGAAAGGCAGAGTAGTTAATGCTGTGCATTTCTGCACAAAAAAAACTAATAAAAAAATGCACCAAAACTGCTCTGTGTGAGAGCTCCCTAAACACAAGAAAGAAAGAAAAAGTGGTGCAGAGAAACCCCTCGTCACAGAGTCAGGTGTGCGCTTTACAATCCGGGACAATCCCACACTGACACTACATAAGCACCAACATAACCTACAACCCCACCAATCACATCCCCAGTAGTCAGGTCACTATCACATGAATACAGCACTGATTCAACACAGAAGTAAAATGACCCCTGACAGCAGGGACTCACAGGAAACGTAATCTCTGATGGGAGGTGTTCTCTTCTCCTTTTCTTCTCCTTCTCGCCCAAACCTTCCCTGATAAGTCGTTCCCTTCCATTTTTTCTCCGTCCAGTACAGCATGCAGTGTCCTCTTCTCCAGGTCACTACTCGTCCCTGTAGAATTTACCACAAATACATCTTAGACTCCTCTCTTTTCCAGCACTTTCCTATCAATTCCCAACTATGTACAAACTCCTCATCCATAGAGCCCCAAATAGTAATGGTGCCCCTTTTGTGCCCTACACAGTAATTTTACCCCAAACAGCGTATGTTAAACCCTAAAAATTAGAAATTAAAAAATGTCAGATAAGTGGCATGTAAATAGGTAGACCCCCATTAGGTAGGTAAACAGGGCCTTCCTCCATTGATTTGGTAGGTAGCAGGGGCGTTGCTAGGGTCCCAAAACATCTGGGGCCCGGGCCCTTGTGTTACATTTTGCTCAGTAGGATGGGGTTCACACAGCATTTTTCACATGAACTACAGATGTATTTTTACAGAGAAAAAACTGTGGTCAGTGCATCCCTCTGAAGCTCTCACTGATATTTATTCTCCCCAGAACAGGGAATCCTAGCTTTCAATGACAGCTATGAATTACCGTAATGTCGTACGTCGGGTGTATTGAAGCGCAATTACGCGCTGAAGTACAGACCAACATTACGTGGTGTGATCATACACAGCATATTTGTGGAGCATAACTGTGCTGTAATGCGCCCAAAGTGCACCCTGCAAATACAGTAAAATCATAGCAGTGACAGTGAGTGCTGTGATTAGCTGTTGTTTACCCAGCACACAGAACCCGCCTGTAAAAATAAGTGATATCCTGCTTCTTTGAGGGGGGAAAGTGGATGGGAGGTGGCCGGAGCGCTGCTGAAATTACAAGCTGTGCAACGCCTACTTCCAACAGCAGGCGTATAGCGGTGTGCACAGGTCTGTGCCACCATGCGCTGTGTGAACATATCCTTAGGGCAGTACGCTGTGTGTTTTGGGAGTATGCGCTGTTCAGCACATATTTCCAAGCACAGGGAGGGGGGGGGTATTGTGGATATGTGTATGTATACAAATACCCCCTGTATATAATCCCACACACCCATTGTATATAATCCCACACACCCCCTGTATATAATCCCACACCCCTCCTGTATATACCCCACCCCTCCTGTATATAATCCCACACCCCTCCTGTATATAATCCCACACACTGCCTGTATATAATCCCACACACCGCCTGTATATAATCCCACACACTGCCTGTATATAATCCCACCCACCTCCTGTATATCCCACACACCCCCTGTATATAATCCCACACACCTCCTGTATATAATCCCACACCCCTCCTGTATATAATCCCACACACCCCCTGTATATAATCCCACACACCCCCTGTATATAATCCCACACCCCTCATGTATATAATCCCACACACCCCCTGTATATCCCACACACCCCCTGTATATAATCCCACACACCTCCTGTATATCCCACACACCCCCTGTATATAATCCCACACACCCCCTGTATATAATCCCACACACCCCCTGTATATCCCACACACCTCCTGTATATAATCCCACACACCCCCTGTATATCCCACACCCCCTGTATATAATCCCACACCCCCCTGTATACCCCACACACATCCCCTGTATACCCCACACACCCCCTGTATACCCCACACACCCCTGTATACCCACACAATGAGCTAACATATATACTTTACATACACATATACAAAGACATGAACACACAGACACATGAACACATACCTTCAGTGCAGTCCACAGTGAGGCGACTCACTCACTGGAGAGCTCCAGGATGGGCAGGAGATGGACCCGGGAGCCGAGATCACAGCAGGGGGCGGAGCCTCTCCCTGCTGGACAGTGTGCTGCTGCACTTCCTGGGACTCGTGTGTGAGCAGCCTGCGCCCCTCCTCCCTCCTCAGCCCCGTCACCTCCTGCAGTCGCCCCGCCTCCCTCCCTGCACTTAACAACTATCCTGAGCTGTGTGTGCATCCTCAGGACGTATACACAGTTCAATAGATCGTCGGCGCTCTGAGATTCGGGGCACAGGCAGTCTTGTCCGGAGCTTGTGCCCCGAACAATACTGCCTAGTGACGCTCCTGGTTACAGGCATCTCCGGCCGCTGTGGAGCATCCCGGCTCACTGCGGCGGCCCTGAGTTACGGTGGCCGGCGGCTCTCTGTAGTGGCCGCAGCACGCCTCTATAAGTATTCTAAACTTGTTGGGGGCTGCGGAGCATGCCTGGCTCACTGCAGCGGCCCTCAACTCTGGTCGCTACGGCCTCTGCAGTGGCCGCAGCCCACATCAAATGTGTGCTGGTGCTGCTATGTCCTGCTGCGGCCGCATAGCAAACAAGTGCATCGGCGCTGCTATAAGGTGAGCAGTGCCGGTAGGTACGCTCGGGCGGCCCACGAGTGTTACGGCTGCACGGCCCGCCGGGACTGCTTTTAGTCCTAATTTGAGATACACCAACAGCTCTGTATTATGCTTATTTACTTAAAAATAAAAATCCCTTTATACAATTGCTTTACATCTCTATAAGACCCATAACATATAACAGTTTATAGCAGTATACAGTAATAGGTACAGATATTCTAGCTTTTCCAGTCCAAATGCTGAATTCCCTTAAATAGGTTTTATATTTTTTTAGAGCAGAACCTTAATTACTCTATAAATGAAAAGTTCTACAGTTCTATAATAAATGTTCTTTTATTTCTTCATCATGTTAAAGATATGTTTTCTGTTGGTGTATGAACACTCATCTCTTGTTTAGAGTCCGTCACATACCTAGTCCTGCTCTTAGTTTAAAAGTGGATGCAATTAAAAATCTAGGAAATGCTCTGTGAGTTTGTTATATCAGCAGCTGTGTGGTGACCCAGAGTGGCATAGAGGGAGGCAGAAGAGAGGGAGGCGTGAGTGGATAGCCAAAGGCTCCTGGCCTGATCGTTGTCACGATGGCTGCACACTTCACTACCCGAACCTCTCGCGTTCCTCCAGCGCCTGGCACCAGTGAAGAGGGCGTCTGCACCGTGGATGTTGGTTGTGGTTGTTCCCCCGGGGCACCCTCTATAGATAGTCTCTCCCTCAACTGCCCGCTGTAGATGGTGAGTGAGGTGCCCTTGGTGTACGGTGCAGAAATAAGCAGGCATGAGACAGTCGGGTTATCAGTGGTTCAAATCATCTTAGGCCTCTTTACTTCAGCAGGCAAGATGGAGTGCACATGGTAGTGGATCGCATTCCTGTTACCACACACTTATTCCAGTCACTCAACAGACCAGGGTAGGTTAATGTTCCTAAACCAAGTCCCTCTGAATAGCTACCTCTCCTAGTAGATTAGCCTCTCCTCTTTCTTGTTCCCCTCCCATGCAGCCAAGGTAGAAAAGGGATGAAGCTGACCTCTGCACCCAGAGGCAGTGCAACCCGTGTCAGGATAGCATGATGGAGCGCATATCTGACAACTTCAGGTGAAGGCACCACTACCCTGAAGGTGGATATCAGTGGTAGAAATTCACTAACTCCATTGGAGAGACAAGCTTTCCTGGAGAGATTACTCCTCAGTGGGGAGAGACTCAGAACATTAGATTTGCCTATCTTATATAACCTCCTAATCTATCCCCACCCCTATGTTTTCATGGTTTTTCCCACCAAAGTCATGAGTAACTGCAGCTGGTTACATTTCTGCAAAAGAACATGACTATGCAATTTCTGCAGACATGAGCACAAGCTATTAGTTGAACACAAGGGTAAAGTAGGGGTCATTTCTTGAACATTCGAAGTGCAATTATAGCAGAAAACAGTGCAATTATCTATAAACATTATTAAACATTTTTAACCATTAGCAGTATACCATGCCACCTACTCCTGTATACTACAGAGGCACAGATCTATATGCTAGTTTTCTGCAATATATAAGCATGGAGCACTTTTATGCAAACTATCACCTTCCACACTCCTCTAAAGCGATTTAAAACTGCCGTATCGGTGCCAGTTTTCGTACATCGCCCATAGTGTGCAGCACACTTACAGGTCTGATACAGGGTGCTGCTCGATGTCTTCCTTTTTTGACGGTTACCAGTCAAGAGTTGTTGCATGGATGCGCTCAGCATTATACAGATGGTGACAGATGTATAAATTTATAAATAAATATTTAATATACTTGCGATTTTGCAAGTTTTCCCACCTACAAAGAATGGAGAGGTTTGTAACTTTTACTTTTATCGTAGATACACTTCAACTGTGAGAGACCGAATCTAAAAAAAATCCAGAAAATCAAATTGTATGATTTTTAAGTAATTAATTTGCAGTTTATTGCAGTTGATGCAATAAAAGAAGTTGATGCAATAGAGAAACAGAACTTAATATTTGGTACAGAAACCTTTGTTTGCAATTACAGAGGTCAGATGTTCTTGACCAAGTTTGCACACAGTGCAGCAAGGATTTTAGGCCACATACAGATCTTTTCCAGATTTTTCAGGTTTTGGGGCTGGCACTGAGCTACATCGAGTTTCAGCTCCTTCCAAAAAAATTTGATTGGGTTCAGGTCTGGAGACTGGCTAGGATACTCCAGGATCTTGAAATGCTTCTTATGAAGCCACTCCTTTGTTGCCCTGGCTGTGTGTTTCAGGTCATTGTCTTGCTAGAAGACGCAGTCATGGCACATCTTCAAGTAATGAGTGAAGGAGGTTGCTAGCCAAAATCACACAATACATGGCCCCATCCATCCTTCCTTCAATATGGTGAAGTGGACGACTGTCCACTTTGCAGAAAAGCGCCCCCCAAACTATGATGTTTCCATCACCATGCTTCACGGTTGGGTTGATGTTCTTGGGCTTGTACTCATCCGTCTTCTTCCAGATGATTATTGGTGAACTTCAAATGAGTCTGGACATGTGCTGGCATGAGCATGGGGACCTTGCGTGCCCTGCAGGAATTTAATCCATGACGGCATAGTGTGTTACTAACGGTAAACTTTGAGACTGGGGTTCCAGCTCTACTCAGGTCATTGACCAGGTCTTATAGTGTAGTTCTGTAGTGATTCCTGACCTTTCTCAGAATCATCTTTACCCCACGAGGTGAGATCTTGCATGGAGCCCCAGACCGAGGAAGATTGACAGTCATCTTGTATTTCTTCCATTTTCTAATAATTGCCCCAGCAGTTGTTGCCTTCTCACCAAGCTGCTGGAGTCCAGCTGTGTTTAATTAAACTGATTGGACTTGATTAGGAAAGGCACACACCTGTCTATAAAAGACCTCACAGCTCACAGAAGGAGCTCAGAGACAAGAGAATTGTGGCAAGGCACAGATCTGGCTAAGGTTACAAAAGAATTTCTGTAGCACTCAAGAGCAAAGAGCAAAGTGGCCTCCATTATCCAAAAAAGGAAGAAGTTTGAGACGATCACAACTTTTCCTCGACCCGGCCATGCAGCCAAACTAAGCAATCGTGGGAGAAGAGCCTTGGTGAGAGAGGTAAAGAAGACCCCCAAGATCACTGTGGCTGAGCTCCAGAGATGCAGTAGGGAGATGGGAGAAAGTTCCACAAAGTCAACTATCACTGCAGCCCTCCACCATTTGGGGCTTTATGACAGTGTGTGCCGACGGAAGCTTTTCCTCAGTGCAAGACATATGAAAGCCTGCATATAGTTTGCAAAAAAACACATGAAGGACTCCCAGACTATGAGAAATAAGATTCTCTGGTCCGATGAGATGAAGATTGAAGATTTTGGTGTTAATTGTAAGCAGTATGTGTGGAGAAAACCAGGCACTGTTCATCACCTGCTCAATACAATCCCAACAGTGAAACACGGTGGTGGCAGCATCATGCTATGGGGATGTTTTTTAGCTGCAGGGACAGGACAATTGGTTGCAATTAAAGGAAAGATGAATGTGGCCAAGTACAGAGATATCTTGGTTGAAAACTTCTTCCAGAGTGCTCTGGACCTCAGACTTGGCTGAAGGTTCTTCTTCCAACAAGACAATGATCCTAAGCACAAAGCTAAAATAACAAAGCATTGGCTTCAGAACAACTCTGTACCCATTCTTGACTGGCCCAGCCATAGCTCTGAACTAAACCCAATTGAGCATCCCTGGAGAGACTTGAAAATGGCTTTCCACCAACATTCACCATCCAACCGGAGGGAACTGGAGAGGATCTGCATGGAAGAATGGCAAAGATCCCGAAATACAGGTGTGAAAAACTTGATGCATCATTCCCAAGAAGACTCATGGATGTACTAGCTCAAAAGGGTGCTTCTACTCAAAACTGAGCAAAGGGTCTAAATACTTAAGACCGCGTGATATTTCAGTTTTTCTTGTTTAATAAATTTGAAAAAATATCTACATTCCTGTTTTTTTTTTCTTTCAAGATGGGGTGCAAAAAAAATGATGAGCAAAAAAATGAACTTTTTGAATCTTATCAAATGGCTGCAATGAAAGAAAGACTGAAACATTTAAAGGAGTCTGAATACTTTCTGTGCCCACTGTATACTGTATATACAGTATTTGTATACATGTAGACTCTGCCTGTTAAGCCATAATATTCAAGACTTTGTGTATTGTATAAGAACTACACTTCGAAATTAGGAACATGATAATCAGACATGTCTGGTATTATACAACCAGATGGGTATCTGGTTTGGCTTTAAATTCCAAACCATATTTAAAGGCTCCATAATGGGTTGGATGTGTTTAAGTTATGCTGCTTCCAATAGGCACTGGATTCCTATTTCTCTACTCTTCAGTTTATTTTAAATACTTACATTTTAGTGGAGCATTCATAACTTGTAAATCTCCACACACTTTTATAGTTCTTTTTCCTAATGAGAAACATTAACCCTTTTGATCTATAAAACCATTGTGATAAAAGCAAATGAAAGCAATATCTTTCTGGGGTAATGCTGTAGAATGAAATTTATAGCTGCTGTTTGATGGTTTAAAGAATTGTCCCAACTGTACACCTCTATATGCAGCTCCTCCTTTGATGCTTTTAGGCTGGGGCGCGATGCAGAATATTTATAGCAATGTAAAAAGAAAAACACTACGAATGGAGGGTCATGAAGTTTGTGGTGGCACATCAGAATAGTATCTGCTGAGTCCAGTCGCACAAACTGTTCTGGCTGATAAAGATAGTCAGGAGCTGGTGACCGCACTCTGTGATGTCCATCTGGTCTAACTGTTGGAGTTAGACCAGCATGGAAAACATTGCTGCTTTGAAACCATCATCAAATTGTTTTTTAATGGATTTGACTTGTTATACCTTCAGTGGAGAGTATTTTGGGTTCATTATGGTTTCCCAGTATGAGGAGCTGGTCTTCTCATTAACCCTGGCTCCATGCTCATTATTCCCTCCAAGAATTAAGTATTCATTAATATGTAAATCTGAATATTTGGATGTTGCTGTGATAATGATCTGAACTGAATTCTGTGGTAAAGGGAAGATTATTCAAAGATTATCAGTGAAGCTTCATAATTTCTCGTCCCCACAATTTGTTAAGCAGAAGGTTAAGAGTTATTCTTAAAAGTATAAAAGTCTTTATTAGAACAAATTAATTACATAGCTCTATGTCCTGTAGAAGATGAAATAATCACACATTCCTTTAATTCACTCATAAATCATGATGGCTTCAAGATTATAAACTATCTTGGGTTATTAGACGGTCAGATGGAAATCTTTAAATTTCACTTTTTCCTACTCTAAATGGGGAAAACGCTGCATGGCGGCCACCACCGCAGCAAAATCCACACAGATGATTGGAACCTCACAAACACTGATGCCTGACCTTGACCGCTGGCACTGGTCTGCACCAGCCCACCAGCACAGCAGTAATGGCCGCCACACAGCACCACCACCACAAATGGAAAGGTAGACACTGCTCACCTTCCCAGGGCACCCTGCAAATAGACTGAAGAGAGATAAATATATATATATATATATATCTCAATCAAACTTGGAAGGGAGAGGCATGAAACTTTTTTTTTGGTGGTGCTGTGTGGTGCTGTTGGGCCACTGGGCTGTGTCCCTCATCTGTGTGTTTTTGTGGCCACCATGCAGTGTTACTCCCATTAGAGTAGGGACCCACTTTAAAGAGGTCGCCGTGAAGTGGCAAGTAGGCAAATACGTTTTGATCAAAAAGTATACCAAGTATACCAAGAACCTCCTGTTCATTTTTGTAAAAAATTATGATGAGAAGCATTAGATCAACGTATAGTGTGAGGATGTGCAGTCCATGCCTCTCCCTCCATGTTTGAATATATACGTCTATCTTTTGCACACAAGGATCAGCACTCCTCCCCATTTTGGCCCAGGTGTTTTTAATTAGCAATAGTCTGCATAAGGTTTAATGCCCTATTTTTTTTCAGTCTACTTGCAGGGAGCCCAGGAGACGTGAGCAGTGTCTACCTTTCCTTTTTTGTTTGGTGGCCATTGCTGCTGTGTTGCTGTGCTGGTGGGGTGGTGCAGCCCAGAGCCAGGGGGCTAGGTCTAGCAGCAGTGGTGCTGTTGGGCCACTGAGCTGTGCCCCTCATCTGTGTGGTTTTTGCTGCGGCGGTGGCTGCCATGCAGTGTTAATCCCATTGATGTAGGGACCCACTTTAAAGAGGTCGCCGTGAAGTGGCAAGTGGGCAAACACATTTTGATCAAAAAGTATACTGTTCATTTTTGTAAAAAATTATGCTGAGAAGCATTAGATCAACGTATAGTGTGAGGATGTGCGGTCCATTCCTCTCCCTCCATGTTTGAACATTGAGCCTTATGGAGGGAGACTCATAGGGTGACATCTATGAACGGGGCTGGCCCATTCGCTCAATTTTTTATCAAGGCGCACTCCATTATAAGGCGTATTATAGAGCGGTGCCGCGGCACTTTGTAATGCACCTGAGATGGGGGGCCGTGCAGGAGGCGGGGCGCACTACAACCATATGAAGCTACACATTTATAGCTTTAGTACAGCAAATCCAGGGGCATTACAGCTGGAACAGGTAGAACACTTTAAAAGTGGCTTACCTGATCAAGAATTGTCACTCTGTAGCTAGAAAGAAATCTATGACCTGCAGTAGAACAGGTTCATTGATTAAGGCAGATTCTACACTACTAATGCGCACAAAAAAAATGTCGTCTGGGTGCCAAAATACATACATGTCACCCATAGTGTGTGTTATGCCATCCAAAAGGTTACATTTTTGTCTCATCTGACCAGACTATATTCGCCCGGCATTTCACAGGCTTGAAATGTTGTAGAGCAAACTTTAAACACACTTGAACATGGTTGCAGATTGTAACAGACGTTCCTCCGAGCGATATAACACCAGCACCCATGGGAGTTGGTGTTATATAGCTCAGACGAAGGTCTGTTACGATCCGCAACCAGTTTGCTATCTGTACACCTGAACAAGCTTTTGGTTCAGCAATGGAGCCTTGCATAGTGAGCATGCATATGGACCATGGAGATTGAGTGCATTATGGGCTGTGGTGTGGGGGTCTGGAAATTCCATAAAATACCTTGGGAGAAAAAACCCATGGTCATTCCCAGGAGTTGCCAAGCGCAGGTCTGTTTGATTGTCTACAGCTGTACTCTTTGGCTCAGATTCTTTAGCCTTTTGAATTGGAAAAGGTCTGTCTTTCATTACTTTATCCCGTTTGTTTCCATACTGTGCTGCACATTTTATGTATGTCTGTTATTTTGTAATTTTGTAACTAAGCATGTACCTGTATATTAAAGGTTATAACTTTGATTGTTTTGCCTTGTTGCCCTAACGAACCCCATATATCTCTGAATAGTTAAATATTTTTAAGATGGTGGTAGTGTGTGTATGTTGTGGGGTCTGTGGACCATGTGGGTGTACATTGCTCATAGTGTAGGCTAAATGAGAGCTAAGTGCAAGCTGTTGTGGTGTAGCATATCCCTGGTCGCCCCCGAGTTGCGCAGAAGGTAGTGAGGCCTCAGTGTGTGTCTGAGATGGATTGTGTCCTAGAGAACCTTCTGCATGTGATTTCCACTTTCCCTGCCGCATAACTGAGGTTGGCAGTGGGATCAGATCCTCTTTCTCCATTATTGTATGCCCCTGTGTCCTTAATATACTCCACATCCTTCTGCCAAAGGAAATGAAAGAAACATAATTATCACATCTAAGTCCAGACAGCACACAAAAACGGTCGAATTTTCAGCAGTTTTAGTATTTTGAAATCGCTGAAAATCCAACTGTTTATCAAGCACATAGACTTTAAAAGAAAAAATTACCTGCAGTATACACAGGTCGTTTTTTTTTTCAGCTTGTTTTCTGGTGAATTTTGCTAAATCCGCCAGCGTTTTGCCGTCGGTATCCTGTACATTCAATTGTACAGGCCGACGGCAAAAAAATAAAAACCGACCACAGTTTTTGCGAATACAGTGACAAAAACCGTTTTCAACGTTTTTTGTTCTGTGCTGTGTATTTGAAGCCTTACTGCTGCCAAAAGTTCTCATTTACTAGTAAAGACATTGGGCGACATGTCCCAATACGCAAGCACCTTTTTTTGGTCTATTTTGCGGCAAAAACACTTTTGACGCCATATTCTCGATGTAAATGAACTGTCATACACCAAAACTAGGCACCAAAACTAAGCACATTACATATAGCAGCAATGATACGCTATGCGTCTCTATAACGCAATGCGTCTATTGAGGCACTTTGCATACACTAGTAATGATATGTTTTGCACCTCCGTCATGCAATGCACCTCGATTACATACACTTAAAATGATACGCTATGCTCCGCGATTGGCGCAATGCGCCTTTTTAGGCGCATTAAGTTTATTATGCAAGGTATAACTGATGCCAGATTTTTAGAGGATCGGACTTTACACTGATTTAATGTGCCTAAAAACTGCCACGGCGCCGTCAGTGTTTGGACATGTTGCTCCTTCTTATGTTCTGGGAGGAAATACTCTTTACAGCTTAATCACACTTTTTTTTCTGCAAGTAAACAAGCCATGCTTTATCTAAAAATTTCTCTTTTTAACAGAAAACTTTTGGTGTCACTTCATAGGGACTTTTCTTCTAATATTTATAAAGTTCTACAAAATGGGCCACTGGAGAAAACATGTACAAAAAGGGTAAAGTGAGTGTCATGGGGGCTGCCGCCTGTCCTGACCTCCTACCTGTCCCCGACTACGCCTCTGGATTTCGATTCTGTACTACGCATTACCCCGGCCGCCATCGCAAGCAAGTCACGTCAGTGGTAGCGACCTGGTAGCCTCATGCCGCAGCAAGTCCATCCCGCTTTGCGGTGGGCTCTGGTGAATACCGGGGGCTACTTAGACTCCGCTCCCTGACGTGGCTTAACTATCATCGTTTGCGGTGGTCCAGCGAATCCACCGAACTATTACAGTGAGAAAGCGCTATTTAAAGTAATAAGTAGGAGGTATTCAAATGCTGTAACAGAAATAGTAAACGTTGTGCAAATATAAGGGATACCTCTCTCTGAAGCACATGTAGGTTTAAATAAGAAGCTTCATGAAGTACTAGAGTATGAAACGCACTGTAGGGTGTTTTTATATTGTATATTATTTTTGCAACAATAAAGTGAAGAAAAACCATCTTCTTACTTCCCGAACCAAGTTCTTATGTAGCATACTAGATTTTGCAGGGGTTTTTTCAGTAAACTTTACAGGAATATTTGACCATAGCATTTTCAGATTAAAAACACCACCAGAAATATATCAGTAAACTATGTGTTATATTGCCCTTAGAGTTTTCTGCTTCAGTCAACTCTTTAGCAAATAAACCATTTTAATGTGCTTATTTACCAGAACTGAGGATTTTCTCCAAAGTCCTCTATATTGAGTGTAGCACACAGTTAAAAATAATGGACAAGGTACCATGCCATGGGTGTTGTTTAAATAAAGCACCCCCTTTTAAACATCTTGTTGGGGCATGTTGAATCAATACATTGGGAATTGCATATGTGCAGAGTCAGATGTTAATCCAAAATGTAATAAAATTTTACATACCGTATATCTATAACAACTTGATCTGCATACAAATATAGTAATTGGGGCTAACAACCACTTATGGACCACCAGTGGTGGTATACAACTGAACTGACTAAGTAAGAAAGCTTCAACAAAAGTTGGCAATATATATTAGATTAATGTCTTTAGAACATCAAGTTATAGTGACCAGGATTCTGGAAAAGGGTCGCTGATCCAGAGATTTATTCTGATTGCCAGGTTGGAGTTAAGAATGAATTTTTCACTAAAATGAGTACAATTGGCTTCTACCTCATGGGGGTTCTTGCCTTCCTCTGGATAACCACTATAGACCAATAGGCTGAATTGAATGAACGTCTTTTTTCGGCCTTACAAGCTATGTAACTATGTAACTCGCCATTTATGGTGAAACCAGCTAACCATCTAATGTCTGGAATAACCAGCCAACTGTCACTCAATAAAAAATATCTGGAACAGAAAGGTTAAGTGGCAGGACATAAACATACTTGATCCTTTTGCTTTAAAGGATAATAAGCTGCTGTCAGAAGAGTCTGCCCATAGCATTCTCCCTTCTACTTATTCAGAACATATAAATCCTCCACCAAACTGAGCTTGTAGCGGCGCCGGGAGAGATAACTGCTGGATAAAGAAGAACGTACGCCACTAAAAAAAAGAAAGGAAAGCTAGGGAACTTAGATTTTAGGTATACAGTAAAGCTTCTTTGAGATAAGTATCCAACGTTGCATTGCAAAATGGTTTTCTAGTGGAGTGGAACTGAAATGTGGTCTAGATAAAAGGATGGTCATCTCAAAAAGGTAGTCTTTTACATAGGATTTACTGTATTTGTTTTAGGTAAATGTCCTTAATTCTAAAACTGAGGTTCACATAAGTATATACGTCATAACAAAAGCTGATATTTCTCAGATTCTATCATTGCTAAGTATTTAAAGTAAAAATCTGACGACCCAGTTGAGAATCAACAGGAATTTCCCAACCTGTGGACATAAATCTACACTATTAATTTGGAGAACTTGGTAAACTGTAAATTTCCCCTGACATAATTATGGCACTATTTCACATTTCACTGATTTTACTATGGGTTTTTGGGGGATGCACGGAGTATGTTTATTAAGAAGCCAATACTGAAGTTATCTCACTAAAAACATATTTTCTGGTTTGTAGAAAGCAGTCTTTGTAAGATTAAGCAATTAAAGTAGTCTTAACGATGGCGGAGTGTAATTATCGGAAGCCAGAACGCAATCCTCTTTGGTTGCTATAACAATATTTCTATATACCTTGTCGCACAATGTGCGGCGAGCCCTATCATTACCATACACTGCATACAGTACACAATAGCATAGTCTGAATTCATCTTATCACTCTCCCTCACTACAGCTGCTTCAATGGAAGAACTGCTCAGATGTCGCTCCTTCCCCCAGCCTCAGCTGTTTCTTTCTCATTTCCTGCTATTTCTTTTATTTACATCTTTTATCCTTATCTCTTACTTATTTTTATCTTTTCTCCTTCAAAGCCTCCTGTTCTTTGTCCTCTCTCCTGCAGTCTGTTTTACAAGTTCCCCTACAAACAACTCTCGGCTAAAGACAATAGCTTGTTGGACTTTGTGACCTTTACATTTTAATGTCTCAGGTTGGGGAACCAATTTATTGTCAGGTAGGAAGGAGAATGAGACAGTAGTTCAGGATTGGAGGCACATTAAATAAAATCTAAGAGGAGCAGCAATCTTCTACTATTTTGTTTTTAACCGTATAATTTAATCTTAGAATGGTGTGGTCTGACCTCTAGGAGCAATTCCCTCGACATGCAAGGAACATCTGTGCACAAGCTATAGCACTTACCAAAGCCTGCAGTCTCTTCATTTTAAGAAAAAAGAAGTTACTTCCCAGCAGTAAGATCCCAAGAAATAAGAAAGGGATGTCATACCTTGCGCTATGCCATCACTTCCTATAGCAGCATCCTTAAGTCTTGAGTTGCAAGCTCCATCTGTGTGGCATTCAATACAGCCGTGTAATTTAAGTGGTTATGATGGTCTATTTTTAGGATAGACTATTAATATAGAATGGATAAAAAAAAGTATTTAGTCAGCCACCAATTGTGCAAGTTCTCCCACTTCAAAAGAGAGTGGCCTGTAATTGACATCATAGGTAGACCTCAACTATGAGAGACAAAATGAGAAAACAAATCCCGAAAATCACATTGATTTAGAAAGAATTTATTTGCAAATTATGGTGGAAAATAAGTATTTGGTCAAACAAGCAAGATTTCTGGCTCTCACAGACCTGTTACTTCTTCTTTAAGAGGCTCCTCTTTCCTACACTCATTACCTGTAGTAATGGCACCTGTTTGAACTTGTTATCAGTATAAAAGACACCTGTCCACAACCTCAAACAGGCACACTCCAAACTCCACTATGGTGAAGTCCAAAGAGCTGTCGAAGGACATCAGAAACAAAATTGCAGCCCTGCACGAGGCTGGGAAGACTAAATCTGCAATAGGAAAGCAGCTTGGTGTGAAGAAATCAACTGTGAGAGCAATAATTAGAAAATGGAAGACATACAAGACCACTGATAATCTCCCTCGATCTGGGGCTCCATGCAAGATCTCACCCCATGGGGTCAAAATGATCACAAAAACTGTGAGCAAAAATCCCAGAAGCACATGGGGGGACCTAGTGAATGACCTGCAGGGAGCTGGAACCAACCTAACAAAGGGCTACGATCAGTAACACACTACGCCGCCAGGGACTAAGACCCTGCAGTGCCAGACGTGTTCCCCTGCTTAAGTCAGTAAATGTCCGGGCCCATCTGAAGTTTGCTAGAGAGCATTTGGATGATCCAGAAGAGTATTGGGAGAATGTCATATGATCAGATGAAACCAAAGTAGAACTGCTTGGTAGAAACACAACTTGTCGTGTTTGGAGGAGAGAGAATGCTGAGTGGCATCCAAAGAACACCATACCTACTGTAAAACATGGGGGTGGCAACATTATGCTTTGGGTCTGTTTCTCTGCAAAGGGACCAGGATGACTGATCCGTGTACATGAAAGAATGAATGGGGCCATGTATTGTGAGATTTTGAGTGCAAACCTCCTTCCATCAGCAAGTGCATTGAAGATGAAATGTGGCTTTCAGCATGACAATGATCCCAAGCCCACCACCAGGGCAATGAAGGAGTGGCTTCGTAAGAAGCATTTCAAGGTCCTGGAGTGGTCTAGCCAGTCTCCAGATCTCAACCCTATGGAAAACCTTTGGAGGGAGTTTAAAGTCCGTGTTGCCCCAAAACATCACTGCTCTAGAGGAGATCTGCATGGAGGAATGGGCCAACATAACAGCAACAGTGTGTGCCAACCTTGTGAATATTTACAGAAAGAGTTTGACCTCTGTCATTGCCAACGAAAGATATATAACCAAGTATTGAGATGAACTTTTGTTATTGACCAAATACTTATTTTCCACCATAATTTGCAAATAAATTCTTTCCAAATCAGAAAATTTTCTGGATTTAGTTTCTCGTTTTGTCTCTCATAGTTGAGGTCTACCTATGATGTCAATTACAGGCCTCTCTCATCTTTTTAAGTGGGAGAACTTGCTTAATTGGTGTCTGACTAAATACTTTTTTTCCCCACTGTATGAGTTGTGGAGGGTATGCCAATCAAGTCAATAAAGGAGCTGTGAAAACCCCCACATTTGCTTTATTGTTTACCAGGTACAGCTCAATTACATATGATGTTGCATCTGAAGTGACACGGGAGCTGGTGCGATGCTAAAATATACTTTAACCTCTAGAGACTAAAAACTCTAAACCTAATACTGGTCTTGTATGTCTTCCATTTTCTAATTATTGCTCCCACAGTTGATTTCTTCACACCAAGCTGCTTGCCTATTGCAGATTCAGTCTTCCCAGCCTGGGGCAGGGCTACAATTTTGTTTCTGGTGTCCTTCGACAGCTCTTTGGTCTTCACCCATAGCCCATAGCGGAGTTTGGAGTGTGACTGTTTGCAGTTGTAGACAGGTGTCTTTTATACTGATAACGAGTTCAAACAGGTGCCACTACTACAGGAGGACAGAGGAGTCTGTTAATGAAGAACTTACAGGTCTGTGAGAGCCAGAAATCTTGCTTGTTTGTAGGTGACCAAATACTTATTTTCCACCATAATTTGCAAATAAATTCTTTCCAAATCAGTCAATGTGATTTTCGGGATTTGTTTTCTCATTTTGTCTCTCATAGTTGAGGTCTACCTATGATCAATTACAGGCCTCTCGTCTTTTTAAGTGGGAGAACTTGCACAATTGATGGCTGACTAAATACTTTTTTTCCCCACTGTATGAGTTGTGGAGGGTATGCCAATCAAGTCAATGAAGGAGCTGTGAAGACCCCCACATTTGCTTTATTGTTTACCAGGTACAGCTCAATTACATATGATGTTGCATCTGAAGTGACACAGGAGCTGGTGCTATGCTAAAAGATAATTTAGCCCCTAGAGACTAAAAACTCTAAACCTAATCCTAAACCCACTTTAGGGTAAGGGTTGATTTTTTTTTAATAATGGTAACCAAAATGTTTTTGTTTTTTTTAGATTTGGGTCAAATTTAACATTTACCTATATTTGAAGCCCAACAGTATTAAAAACACAGAAGTGGCCAGATTCTAAGATTTGAGAAGACAGCACAGCCTATGTATTGAGAAAGTAGGGGAATTAAAAACCAAGTAGAGATAAAAAAAGGTAAAGATAAGGATGTTTCTAAGTAGTTGATCAGACAGGGAAAAGTATAAAGAAGAAAAAAGGAATTTGATATGGAGAATAGAAGGAACTGTTAAGTCACCACACCACGTTTTATAGGAACATACAAACTATCTTCAGATGTTGCCCATGATTAGAACAAAACTAAGTTAATAGATAACTATCTTTGAGGAAATAGGGGTGATGTGAGGTGGAAAGTTTTCATTCCCTACCATGGTCCAGCCATCTTTTATTAAAAATAGGGTAACACACATGGAGCTGTAAGAGGATTTCGCCACCCAGCATTTGTGTATGCACAGATATGAAGCACAACAGGGTGCAAGGAGTGTGGGGGATACTGTTGAATGAAGGGATCAGACCCTAAGAAATAATGTAGATTCATATTAGAAAATATCATAAGGGTGGTTAAAGGTGGATAAAAAGATTGATGTTGGGAGTTGTTCTGATTATCCAGGTTAGCACATTCCAGGGAACTTGTGCACTAAAAAAAAAAATCTTACAGATCGGAGTGGAAGGTTTAGTGTAATGAGTCACCAGAGCCAGCAGGTGAATCCACTGAATCACTTGCAGATCTTGCTGAAGAGTGGAACAAAAGGAGCCCCCTGAAAATTACCCTCAACACACACAAAGGGGCTTGGACTCCGCTGCAGGGAACTTCCAAGTTTCTAACCCCTACGCAGTCACCCGCAACAATAACTGATGTGCAGGCGAAGTACCATAGTGGCAGATGAGATGAGTAGTCAAAAAAAGAGCAGAAGGTCAGGGCAGGTGAAGTCAGAAACAAGCTGGAGTTGAGAACCAGGAAGGAATGCAGAGGAATCACACAAACACTAGAGTACATACCAAAGATCTGGCACTGAAGGGGGGAGGGGGAGTCCCTTTACATAGCTACAGCAGGCAAAGCAATAGGCCAAGACAGTCAAGCAGTACACACTGGCCCTTTAATGCTAAATGGGCCATCATGCATGCACCTATACAGTACACAGCAGAGAGGAACAGACTGGCCATTTGAGTGAGTGCCTCAGGATGACTGGGAGCCACATTCAGCAGAAAATCATTAGGCACCCATACCCATGGCCCAGAGAGGAGTTACAGTGTAATTCATAACATTCAGATTGTGATGGATGTTAGTCTAAGATCTTTGGCAGAACATGGAGCACATGAAGGGTGGTAGATGGAGATGAGAGAGGAGACAGAGAGGTGCAGCACTTTTAGAGCTTTGTGTATGAGAATAATAATTTTATGTTGCATTCTCTAATGAACAGGCAACAAGTATAGTGATAGGGTAGAAACATCAGTGTATAGCTTGGGCAAACAATGAGTATGGCTGCTGCATTCAGAAAGTAGTGGAGAGGGGAGAGTTAGGTAAGGGAGGGACATCAGTAGTGGGTTGCATACAGTAATCCAGGGAGAATGAATCAGAGCAACGCTAAGGGTATATTCACATGGCTGAACACTGCCTCTAATATTGCAGTTTTCAGACAAATTTTTGATAAAGATTTGATGAGGTTTTTGAGACACGTGTTTTTCGGTGCGTTTTTTGATGTGGTTTTGGTTGCAGTTTTCAGCGTGGTTTTTATTCTGTTATCTGTATATTGTGCGAGGGTATTTTTGGGGTTTTGATCCACATTCAAAAACACATAAAAAAGTGCTACAATTTGTGTGAGGCATTTTGGATGCTGTTTTGAAGCTCTCCATTATTTCTTATGGGCATTTTTTCAGCCGAAAACGCCTTAAGAATTAACATCACTTATTTTTCAGAATTGGAAATAAGCGAGTAAAAAATATGATGTATGAACGATGCAGTTTTACATAGGAATCAATAGAAATGGACTAGAGCCATTTTATAGTCATTTTCACGCTGTTTTGAGAGCAGAATCTGCTTGCAAAAAAAGGTCTAAATCAGCCATGTGAACATGCCCTAAGAGTTTTGGCCGTTGACAATGTAAGGGGAATTTCAGCTTTCATAATCCAAGAACCTATTGTTAACTGAATAATTGTAACAGAAAACTGGTAGAAATGAACTGATATACACAAGACACATGAACAATCATATTATAAAACCCCTTTTTTTATATTCTTGTCCCTTTTTTCTAAAAATGTAAATTTTTACCGAGCCCAGGGAAATCAGGCTGTCAGGGAAATCTGAGCAGCATTTATTATGAATCATAAGCAGAGACTGCACTAGTTTTCCAAAACTTTTCTAAGTTCGAACAACAGCAGCACCAATCTCTTGATAGAAACATTGTCTGAAATAAAAGAACGTTTACTGAGAGGAGGACTGGTTTGGGATTAGATTGGGTTATTCATAATCCCAGATGTTGTATTATATCTACTCAAACATAAATGCATATTCATTACAGATATGTTTCCATGCAACATTTCTCAATCTCTTTGTACACAAAAAAATGAAAATGTCTTTTGCTGAATTAGTTACTGCCTGGGTAGTGAAATATTTCAAATTGATTAGCTAAATAAGTTGTCCTATGATATTCACAGTGTCTCCTGGTAATTAAAAACTATACAAATGAACTAGAGTACTGTATGTTGAGGAGCTTTATAATGACATCTGGCAGTAACATAAAATCTTCATTATTTCCAAGAAAACACCCACGTCACAACTCAGCTTTGTGTGATCTCAAAAAAAAAAAAAAAAAAAAAATTCAGCAGTTAACACTTTCAGGTGTACAAATAATAAGATGTTCTGTTCAATTGAGTTGCCCAATGTAAAGGAGTTTAAGGTGGTCATGCACATTAGGGAAGTTGGAGTTCGAAATAGATCAGATATCATTATAGTTCCAACCACAAATTATGCCACCCGGAAATGCGGTGGGGTTATTGTCATCTGATTGAATCTTATCTGTACACTGATGGAATATAGCAGCACAAAAAAAAAATAACAACATGAGTGCTGGGAAATGGTTTATTATCATTGATATTATCATGATGTGAACCATAAGTGTCAGGGGTAGTCAGGGACGCACCAAAAGACACAGAAAGACTGACACTGCACTAAGCTAAGTGCACACAGGCAGAGATGAACGAACACAAAACACAAAAGAGTAGTCGGACGGTCCAAGTCGATAACAAGACGGGCAGCACGGTACAAAATCGTAAGACAAGGAGAAACCAGAAACACAAGCAGGGTCAAAAGGTACAGAAGATCCAAAAGGTGAAGGCTAACTATAGGTACAGAATAGCTATAGCAGGCACAGGAAGAGGGAAGTGGTGGCTATAAATAGGGAAAGGGAAGAAGCAGAGCAGAAGGGATAGGAAGCAGAAGCTGTAAATCACCAGAGAATCGATTAACCCCTAGGAGTGCTGGAGGATTCCTGGCCAAGGGCATTGACCAGAAATCAATAAAGATCCAGGACTAAGAGCAGTGTTCACACACAGGAAAGCCAAGCCGTAGTTATGGTCGCAGCGGCCGTCGCCGACGACTAGGGCCAGATGGAGCGACCATGACAGTATCCCCCATTCTATGAGGGGCCACCGGACCCTCCTTAGATCCTGATGGCTTGGAAGGGTTGGCTTGGTGAAATTTTGTCACCAGTCTGGGGGCATGTAAGTCCCTAGACGCCACCCATACCCGTTCCTCCAGACCGTACCTCTTCCAGTGAACCAGATACCGGAGAGCGTTCTGAACCCTGCGAGAGTCGATAATACGCTCAATTTCATACTCTAATTCCCCTTGTATGACCAGAGGTCAAGGAGGAGGATGACCGACCACAGAAGTAATTATTATTATTTCTTATTATTATTATTTATTTTAAAGCGCCATTGATTCCAGGGCGCTGTACATTCGAGGGGGTTACATACATTACATGAGTCAAACGAGTACAGTGATAAGTGATAATGACAATTGGCACGACAGAGGGAGAGAGGACCCTACCCGTGAGGGCTTACAATCTACAAGGATGGGGAAAGAGACAGGAGTTGAGGGGCAGACATGTCTGTGGAGGAAGTAGTGACAAGGTTAGTGAAGGTTATAGGCAAGCCTGAAGAAATGGGTTTTCAGGTTGCTTTTGAAGCTGGTGAAAGTGGAGGAGAGTCTGATGTGTTGGGGCAGTGAGTTCCAGAGTGTGGGTGAAGCATGGGAGAAGTCTTGGAGACGGTTGTGTGAGGAGCTGATAAGGGGAGAGCAGAGGAGAAGGTCCTGTGAGGAGCGGAGAGTGCGTGAGGGGAGATATTTGGAAATTAGGGCAGAGATGTATGGAGGGGAGACGTCATGGAGAGCCTTGTAGGTCATGGTTAGTAGCTTGAAATTAATTCGCTGGGCAATGGGAAGCCAGTGAAGGATTGGCAGAGGGGAGAGGCAGAGGAGTAGCGAGGAGAGAGAGATGGATAAGACGGGCAGCAGAGTTAAGGATGGATTGGAGGGGAGCGGGTGCTAGCTGGGAGGCCACAGAAAAGGATGTTGCAGTAGTCTAGGCGGGAGATGACAAGGGAGTGGACCAGCATTTTTGTAGTGTCATAGTTGAGGAATGAGCGGATGCGAGAGATGTTTTTCAGGTGGAGGCGGCAGGTAGAGGTGAGGGTTTGGATGTGTGGTTTGAAAGATAGAGCGGAGTCTAGGATTACCCCAAGGCAGCGGACTTGCGGGACTGGTGAGAGTGTAGAGCCGTTGACTGTAATAGAGAGATCAGGGGCAGGGGTAGAGTTGGATGGTGGACAGATGATGAGTTCTGTTTTCTCCACATTTAGTTTTAGGAGACGTGATGAGAAGAAGGAGGAAATGGATGACAGAAAGTCAGGGATCCGGGAGTGTAGAGAAGTGACATCTGAGCCGGAGATGTAGAGTTGTGTATTGTCAGCATACAGGTGGTAATGAAAGCCATGTTAGGCTATGAGCTGACCGAGGCCAAGGGTGTAGATAGAGAAGAGTAGTGGGCCCAGGACTGACCCACTACTGAATGTAATTTTTCAGCAGGGATTTGTGGAACACCGGATGAATACGGAGTGAACTCTGAAGGCGGAGGATAAAAGACACAGGGTTAACGATTTACAGAAGAAAATTTAGATTCACAACCTGTAGCGGCGGGGTATCTGGGGTGAAACCCATAATTACAGAAAAAGGGGAACAATCTTGTTAAGGAATTCTCATGATTGTTAAGGGCGAACTCAGCCATAGGCAAAAACTCACTCCCCTACTCCTGGTACTTCGAAACATAGCATCTGAGATATTGTTCTAATGACTGATTAGACTCTAAGTTTGCCCATTAGTAGTGTTGAGCGATTATTATCGACAAGTTGAAATCGGCACAGTTTTTATGTTGATCGAAATTTTTAGATCATGCGATAATTTAGGTTAAAATCTGTGCATCATCTATTAATATCGCGCCATTTGTGGCGCTTCCTGTCATTTTGGTGGCCAGCAAATCAGCTTACAGAATAGAGCAGGGTGAGATGTGTGTCCGACGTCATGACGGGGATGTGTATGGTTACGATTGGCTGGAAAAATCACATGACTCGTTTTTACATAGAACAGCGTTTCCTGTTCACCTCAGGTCTCCAGGTCTCAAAGCAGAAGGAGTGCGCTCTGCTGTGTCCAAACAGCTCACGAAATTATTCAATTTTTTCACAGAAAACCTCTACATTACTGTGATCCTTACAATTTAGTTAAAAATTAGAGTTTGGAAAGATTTTATGTATTGGGTAGAAAATTTTTTAAAGGAGCTCTACCGTGTAAATCGCGGGGGGGGGCCCCCCGGGGGCAAAACCCGGGCAAGCTCTATAAAGAATACGGGAAAATTCCCAAGACTTAGTTAACTTTGCACTGCAATTTTTATTATTAACAGTTTTCTATAAAATATTTCCTGATTTGGGGCACCGAACTTATAGGATAACACTTTTCTAGTAACTGCGGGTCTCTTTGTTAGGTGCAAAACTCCATTTTTTATTACATATCTTTCAGATGGGTGTTCATTTTAATTTTTCCCCCATTCCCCTTTTGTTGATTACCCACCTTGCATTTAAAATTTGAATCCAGAAATTTTATAGAAACCCAAGGGGTAAATTTGAAAGGTCCCAAAAAATATTTTATTTTTCGAATACATAACAAACATTTTTTTGATTTGGCGCATACAGTTTTGTTCTTGGGGCAGCTTGCACTTAAATCGAATCCGAAATTTTTATAGCACCATAGGTGAATTGAAAGGTGCCAAAAATACTTGTATTTACAAAAATAACAGAACGTTTTTTTGATTTTGGGCCTACAGCTTTGTTCATTGAGGCAGTTTGCACTTAAATTTGTTTTTCGCAATTTTTTAGTCCCAAAGGGGAATTGATGGGTGCCAAAAATACCTTGTTTATCCGAATATTTTTTAATACGTTTTTTTTTCACTTGGTGCAGGCCGCATTGTTGATAGATCATTTGCAGTTAAATTTGAATCCAGAAAATTTTTGTAGTCACCACGTGAATTGATAGGTCCCAAAAAATACCTTTTTTTACCCAAATACATTTCAGATCGTGTTTTTTCCTTTGCCGCGGCCAGCTTTGTTGATAATCATTTTGCGTTAAATTTAATCCGCAATTTTGTAGTCACCACAGGTAAATTAATGGTCCCAAAAAATCCTTTTATTATCTGATACATTTAAGAAATTTTTTTTTTTCATTTTGGCGCGGGCCGCTTTGTTGAAATCATTTTTGCAGTTAAAATTTGAATACAGAAATTTTATAGCCCCCACGGGTAAAATTATGGGGGCCAAAAAATACCTTGAAATTACCGAATACTTTTTCGATATGTTTTTTCCTTTTGGCCAGGCCAGCTTTGTTGATAGTTTACTTTTGCATTTAAAATTTGAATCCAACAATTTTGTATCCCAAGGGAATTAAGGTCCCAAAAAAACCCTTTTTAATTTACCCAAATAAAATTTCAGTACGTTTTTTTTCACTTGGCGCAGGCCAGCTTTGTTGAAAATTTTCCTTTGCAGTTATATTGAATCCAGGAATTTGTTTTGTTTTGGGGTTTTTGGAATAGCTGGTTTTGCCGTTTTTTAATAAGAACTTTCCCAAAACTTTCCATCCCTTTCTAAAAATTTGTATATTTCTGAACAGGGAGCAAATTTCAGGGGGAAGGGAGAAAGAGGGGGTAGGAATGGAGGTAGAGGTACAGAAAAGGGCTCCTTCAGGTGGCGACAACACACTGCCAGCGGACATCATTGCAGGCCCGCAGGCCGCATCGTGGTCGGGGCCCCTGGAATCTCATAACGAACAGCGCCCCAAAACTGTCCTTCAGGGGGTTAATGAAACCACATCCAGCGTCTTACCCCCTCGTCCTCCCATTCACGGCCACAAATGTCGTCACGCATCCCCGCATCCGTCAACATGAAGCACCCAAAAATGTCAACCGTTACCCACCCTGGGATAATCCATTTTCAAAGACCTTTTTGTGAAAAAATGCGTTGGGGGTCAGAAGGCAGTTAAAAGATAAAGGGCCAAAGAGGATGATTTCTTGCTCTGACGCCCAGTTATGACCATCAGAGGAGGAGGAGGAAGCGGAAAAATGGGCAAAATCCCGGGCGTCGGAAAACGCCTTCATCCCTTGCTTGTAGCCCGCACTCCTGGACAGAATGCGGACGACCAGTCCCCTGTGTTGATGATGAGGACGACATTGCGGACCCAACGGGGTTTTTTCAGAAAATTTTGCTTGCAAGCGCTTCATCACTGGACGGGAGGAAAAACGATGGGGTATGTCAGTACGGATTCACCTCAAAAAGAGAGGGGGGTCGCAGAAGTCCGCTAAATGATTCCGCCCGCCACGGGCACGCAAACCCCCCTCCTCGCTTTTGCCGTCAAAAGGTCCCGGCCTTCAAGCCGGGCCTTCTTTTACCAAGCCCCTGATTTACCCCGGATGTCATAGCCGCCTAGCCGAAACGCATAAGTAGAGGGAAGAACCCTTTGGTGGTTAAACCCCCACCAACATGTCTATCCCCATGAGCGAATCATGAGTTGAAATGGGGCAACACTTGGCCCCAAAAAAAGGGCCCGACGAGCCGGGGCCCCCAACCCCTGTCAACCCTCTGCTCCCCCTCCTCCTCCTCCGCCCCCACCAAGCGTTTCCCCGCTGCCCATGTCCCTTTAGAGCTGATCAGGGTAGCCCCCACTTCAGCCTCCCCCGCGCCCGAGTACCCCCCAGCGACCCATCCTACCCCTTCTCCTTTCCCCCAGTTTTTATGACCGCACGCCCTACAGCGGCCATCTAGCAGCCAGCCTTCTGCTTCCCGGGTTTTGGGAGCAGAAGAAACCTTTAACCCAAACCACCAAAGCCCAAAAGGGTGAATGTCGGCATTGCCAGGCTTTTGGGCCCTTTGGGAATGTTGCCCTTTTCCGTCGGGGGACACAGATGGGTTCCGCCCATCATGGCCCCTTCCTGCCCCCAATACCAATGCTGAGCAGAAAAAATCCATCTGACCACGACACAGACTGTAAGCACGGCCAAGGCCGCTATATCTCTGTGACACTCACTGGGTGAGTGGTGGATGTCCCTGGGGGGGACGGTGGCTCTCAGGCCGGCGCACGCCTTTAAAACTGCAGGGATGGGGCGGGGGCTTTTTCCCCCCATGCTCCAGCGATTGTGGCAGCAGCGCAATGCCATTACACAGTACAAATGACACATGGGCCGACAAGCAGGGGGGGGGGACTCGGGGGGTTTTAGCCACCAGAATGGAGCAGTAAAAGGGTCGCACCACCCTTCCAGTTTTTTAAATAAACCACCCAAAATGGTAGTGGGACAATGCCCCTTTTCAGCATGAGCTTGTGGGACCCTTAGTTCTGGGCATCGTTGGCATCTGAAACAACAGGGCCCGCCAGCGACGGAGGAGGAGACGGACACAGATGGGACACGGAGCCTTTCCTCCCTCAAAACCCCAAGGCCCGCAAATTTCACAATTTCATCTCTCATTAGGCATGGTTCGGGTCCAGAGCAGTGCAAGGTGGCGCATCACTCTCAGGGGGCTCATCTCAGGCAAGTCAGGGCGTGTTTTAAGCTGTGCCGGGGCAGGGGGAGGAGGGGGAGGATGTATTCCTAGAATACGTTTACCGACGTCCCTGCCTTTGGGAAAAAGGTTGGAGCGAATTTGAGGGGGGAGGAAGATGAGGGAAAACAGTTTGCTGGCCCCTCGATCCGAGGCTTTTGGGAAAACAAGACTCCATCTCTCCATGAGTGCTTTGGGTTCTCCCTTTTCTCCCAAATGATCCCGCATTAAAGGCCATCAAATGAACAACAGTTACTGGGTGGCCCCCCTTTGGATCCCCGGTACAAAACAAAACTCAGCACTTCCCTTTCCCCCCCCAAAAGAGATAAAATGAGGAAATGGAAACCCTTTCTGATTGATCAACTGGAACATTGTTGCGTCTGCTTACGTTCCCCAAAAATTTACGGTGGAACAACTCGCGACGTGACAGCGTAGAGTGCCAAGTGGCGTAGCCAGCAGCAGAAGAAGGCAAGGTGGCAAAGCCTAATGGGGGGACCTTGGAATCTTTTTACCACCTCACCAAAGCATGCAATGCAGGGGACACACCAACCACAGAGCCGCTTAAGATCAGGTGCATGACTACTGCGTTCCAACACGATGTTTTTGTATGGTTCCGGGGCCCAATAGACTTCTGGATCCAAAATGGGCGAATGGCCCGGCCGTTCGAAAAGCCATAAGTTGTTTTCCCGCCCGCGCCAGCGTATATCTGAGCGGGCCCTTTAGCACAGTGGAGGGTCATTCAGACAAACGCATCCGGGTTTCCCCAGATAATGTGGGTCGTTTTACTTTCACAAGATGAAACAGGGATGGATCTCGTGAGTTGTGGGCCCCAATTGCCGAGTCACCCCTTATTCCCGTCTATTACATTCCTCTTCAAAAAGAAATGGGCCTCTTGAAAACTTTTTTTAAAATGTAATTTCTTACTCAATTTTATTCCTTTTCCCAACAGTTCATTTTGTGGGTTTTTCTGTGAGGGATGTAAAAGACGCAAGGTTTCATGACAAAACCATTTCCTTTTCTCACTTTATCTTTAGAAATTTTCACATATTCAATGATTTTGAGGTCATGTTGCTGTGAGATACAGCTATAATTATGGTCCTTTGGAAAAGAAATGTGGCTTTTAAGTGGCATTTTTCCCCCACAATTTTTAATTTGTGGCGGAGAAGTAAATTTTAATTTTTTGGGGTTTATGTAGCTGTTGGGGGTACAGAATAAAACATTGGGCCTTTGGGAAAAAAAAATGTGGCTTTAAGTGGGATTTCCCTCAAATTTTTAAAAAGTGGGTGAGAAGTCATTTTTATAATTTTTTGGGGGCTTTTGCTTTGAAAATTTCAGCAATACTAAGGTCCTATTTAAAAAAAAATGTTGTTTCTAACAGACATTTGTTCTTCACAAATTTTCCAAAAATGGCTCAAGGGTTTATGTTTGAATTTTTGGGGGCATTTTTTCTTTTGAAATGCAAACTATACTACAGGGCCTATTATAAAAAAAATGTTTTTTCTAACAGACATTTGTTTTTCACAAATTGTCAAGAGTGTCTAAAGGGTTATTGTGCTGTCAGAAACAGGAATATGTAGGACACTTTTAATGGACACATATTGCAAAATGACTTTTTTTTTCAAGATATTTAAAATATTTATCAATACCTGTATTGAGAAAAACCCATTTAATACAATTAAAAAGAGAAAAAAAAGACATGGGGGTATTCCATCCTATTTTAAAAATGTGTTTTCTAAAATTAAACTACTAACAAACTTGCATTTACAAAATAGCTGGTAAAAAAATTTCTCTGAATTGTACAAGGAGATACCGGAAAACTTGACCAGATGTAGGTTATTCAGAGGACATGGAGTATGGAGCATGGACAGAGAACAAAGTACAGAGAAAATTTCCTCCAGCACGTTGAGTAAAATAAGAAAAAGAATCCCAAAGAAAAAGGGCACCTGGGTGGAACAGGAGCGTTAACCACCAGTATTTCCAAGTGAAGCTCAATTGGTCTCACTCATACGGAGGGGCAAGCATTTACCCAGGGCAGGGGGCAGTATATGTCCAGTGAAACTAAAATGGTGGTTTAAAGACCTTTTCCCGGCACTTTTGAATCTGTGGGTCAACAGGTTTTAATGGTCATTCTGCGGTACAGGGGCAGGATATAGTCAATGTCCAGTGAAACTAAAATGGTGGGTTTAAAGATCCTTTTTCCGGCACTTTTTAATCTGGGGTCATGCAGGTTTGGGCTCATGCTGTGGCCCAGGACAGGTATAGTCAATGTCCAGTTCAACTAAAATGGTGGTTCAAAGACTCCTTTTTCCCGCACTTTTAATCTGTGGGTCAAACAGGTTCAGGGGTCATTCTGCGGTACAGGACAGATATAGTCAATGTCCAGTTCAACTAAAATGGTGGTTGAAAGACTCCTTTTTCCGGCACTTTTAATTTGGGGGTCATGCAGGATTGGGGCACATGCTGGGGGCCCAGGACAGGTATAGTTTAATGTCCAGTTCAACTAAAATGGTGGTTGAAAGACTCCTTTTTCCGGCACTTTTAAATCTGGGGGTCATGCGGTTTGGGGCTCATGCTGCGTTCCAGACAGGATATTTAATGTCCGTTCAAGTATGATGATGGTCAAATCTATGCCTCTGGACTTTTTATTTGTGGGTGATGCAGGTTTAGGGTCATGCTTGGTACAAGACGGGTAGTGATGTTGTGTGTTTTTTTTTTCTGTGGCTTTTATAACCTAAGTGTGTTGCTAAGATGTAGCACGTATCCATTTGACTGTTGTGGATGTTAATTCCAGCTTCTCCAGCTCTGTTTGGGAAGGTGTTGTTGCTCTCCCATAGACTTTAATGGTCATCGCTCATTATCGACTGCTCACTATCGACTATCTTGTCGATGATGGTCGACTATCGACCATCGACCAATGTCGATGGTCAACATAATCGCTCAACACTACCCATTAGTTTCAGGAAGGAAGGCAGGGGAGAAGGACAGAGAGATGCCCAATCTACCACAGAAAGCTCTCCAGAACCTCGACACAAACTGTACCCCTCTGTCAGACAAAATACTGGAGGGAATACCATGGAGTCTCAGTATATGACGAACAAATAAATCGTCAAGGAGTTTGGCTGAAGGTAACTTCTTCAAGGCAATAAGATGACACATTTTAGAGAAGTGATCCAAGACCACCCAAATCACCGACCTACCCTTGGAGGGAGGAAGATCGCTGATGAAATCCATAGAGATATGAGACCAGGGCCTATTGGGCAATGGAACGGGGTGCAATAATCCCTCGGGGAGATGTCGAGGTACCTTCGCCCTCGCACACGTCTCACAGGCAGTAACAAATTCTTTGACATCACGCTGTCATGAAGGCCACCAATAGGTATAAGATAGGAGGTAGCCGTGCCTGCGATACCAGGATGTCCACACAGGACTGAGGAGTGAACTTCCCCCAGAATTTTCAAACGAAGGTGACATGGAACAAAGAGTTTACCAGGGGGTGGTCCGGGTGGGGCTGAGCCTTGTGAGTTCGCAATCTCAGAAACTAAATCTGCAGTGAGGGTAGTAACGACTACTCCCGGAGCAAGGATATTTTCAGGTTCCTCCTCTGAGATGTCAGTCATACCAAAACTTCAGGACAAAGCATCGGCCTTAACATTTTTAGCCCCTGGATGGTAGGTTACCACAAAGTTGAATCTATTAAAAAACAAAGCCCATCGTGCTTGGCGGGGAGTCAACCGCTTAGCTTTGTCACGATACAGCAGATTTTTATGATCAGTAAGAACAGTCTCCCTATGTCTGGCCCCCTCCAGAAGGTGCCTCCACTCTTCAAAAGCCCATTTTATGGCTAGCAATTCCCGGTTACCAATAACATAGTTGACCTCTGCAGTGGAGAATTTTCTGGAGAAGAAGGCGATGAGTTGGAGATTGGTATAAGGTTCCGTTCCTTGGGACAGGACGGCTCCTACGCCTGTCTCAGATGCATCCACCTCTACAAAAAAGGTTGTTCTGGGTCTGGGTGGACCAGGACAGGTGAAGACGAAAAACATTTTTTCAACGTAGAAAATGCTTGCTCAGCCTCTGGTGTCCAGGATGTAGGGTTATTCCCTCTCCTAGTAAGGTCAGTGAGGGGTTTAACAATCAGGGAAAAATTCTTAATAAATTTGCGATAATAGTTAGCAAAACCTAAGAAACGTTGGATCTCTTTCAAGGTAGTAGGCCTCACCCACTAAGCGATGGCAGAAACCTTTTGTGAATCCATGCTTATAGAGCTGGGACTAAGTACATACCCCAAGAATCCTATCTCCTGGACTCCGAACAGACATTTAGACAACTTGGCGCATAATTGATTCTGGCGTAACCTCGAGAGAACCTCCCTCACATGATCTCGATGGGTATCGTAACCTGGGGAAAAGATGAGGATGTCATCTAGGTACACAATTACGAAACGACCTAGGAGGTCCCTGAAAATGTCATTAACAAATCGTTGGAAGACAGCCAGTGCATTACAAAGACCGAAGGGCATGACTAAGTATTCAAAGTGTACTTCAGGTGTATTAAAGGCCGTTTTCCATTCGTCCCCTTCTTTGATCCGGATTAGGTTGTACGCCCCCCCGAAGGTCGACTTTGGGAAACCATCGGGCGCCCACAACTTGACTAAAAAGATCCAGGATCATTGGAAGTGGATGCTAGTCTTTTATTGTTATCTTATTGAGCTCTCTGTAGTCAATACAAGAATGGACACCTCCATCTTTGTTCTCGACAAAGAAAAAACTAGCTCTCACCAGTGAAATAGACGGTTGTATGTGACCCTTTTCTAGGCTTTCCTTAATATATTGACGCATAGATTCTTGTTCCGGGGTAGATACGTTGAAAATACTACCCTTAGCCAACTTTGCCCCCAGAATGAGGGGCGCAGTCATATGGCCGATGCAGCGGAAGAGTGTCCGCAAGGGTCTCAAAGACGTCTTTGAAGTCAGAGACAAAGTCAGGAATTGTATGATTATCGTTTATAGAACACACCAATGACTGTACAGTTTTCAAATGGCAACCACATGAGTCCCCCCATTTAGCCAACTCCGCAGTCCTCCAGTCGAACACAGGATTATGGAGGCGTAACCATGGTAAGCCCAGAATAATATCCGTGGCAAGCCTCTCCATGACAAAAAAGGATATTTGTTCAAAATGCAAGCACCCAACGTTCAAGGTAATTTTGGCAGTACAATATTCTATTTAGAGATGGGCGAATTGATTCTAACGAAGTGGAATTCGTTTAGAATTTCAAGAAAACTTCGGTTCTGAACGAAGTCGAAGTTTGGGGTACTTCGCGTGAACGAAGTGTGCTTTTGATTGATAAAATGGCTGCGAGCACATGGCGTTACATGGGGCAAAGCACTCTGGGAGGAAGAAGGGCATAGCCTGCATGACATGTGCAGAGATGAAGCCAATCAGAGACCGGCGAGATTCTGTGATGTCACCGCACTATATAAGTCTGGGCGCGACGCTGGGAGCTCACACTCCTCTCACTGTACTGACTAGGGAAGGTGCTGCCGCGGCTGCTTATGATAGCTCTTACTGAAGAACTGATTTTTATACAGCGATTTTTGTGGGGTGTCTCAGCTTGTCTCAGAGACTGCTTCTCTTAATGTTCTATTTCTGATTTTTTGGGGTATTGGATCTGAAGTCCAGTGTGCGTCCACTGCAGCTGCATTTACATTTTAATGCTATCTGCTCACAGCACATTGAATATCCAAGGGGGATCAAAGCCAGTTCCTGTTGTATTCATTTAAAGAAACAGCATTTTTACAATACAAATACCACTTCATTTTTTCTGCTCAATTCTTTTGCGCAATTTACATCCAGGGGTTAATTAAGCGTTGTTTTTCTGCTGTGGTGACTCCAAGAAACCGTCTTTTTCACTGCCAAAAAATGCAATTTTCCTGTAGCGTAATTCACAAGGGAAAGTTAATTACAATTTTTTCTCTTGTTGTGTAGCATAAAAAACACGCCATTGTAACACGCTACAAAGCTAGTAGTTTGTGGCTGCTCAATTCTTTTGTGCAATTTACATCCAGGGGTTAATTAAGCATTGTTTTTCTGCTGTGGTGACAAAAATAAACCGTCTTTTTCACCGACAAAATTTTTTTTTTCCTGTAGCATAATTCACAAGCGAATGTTAATTACAATTTTTTTCTCTTGTTGTGTAGCGTAAAAAATACGCCATTGTAACACGCTACAAAGCTAATAGTTTGTGGCTGCTCAATTCTTTTGCGCAATTTACATCCAAGGGTTAATTAAGCATTGTTCTGCAGTTGTACTCAGTAAAACAAAGTTTCTTTTTCACCGCCACAGAAGAAATTCTGTAGCATAATTCATATCCGAAGGTTAATTAAGCCTGTTTGTGCTTTTACATTCAGTGAAATACACAGAGTTTTTAAACGGCACATACAATTTTTCCTGGCCATTTGTGGAGCGCAGTTTATGTCCAAGGGTTACCCAAGCTTGTTAGTGGGTTCATTTGGAGTCAAATACAGGGTGTGTATTTATCATATACAGATATCTTCATCAAACAGTGTCTGTACATTTTAGAACAAACAATATGTCAGACAGAGAGGTGGCAGGCTGCGAGTGGCAGTGGCACAAACATTCCTGGAGCAGGCCCAGCTCTCAGCACAGCAAGGGGATGTCGCAGCAGGGGTCACTCGGTGAGGCCACAACTGCCGGTGTCATCTAGCGGCCGTGTGCTGACTAGCAACCCAAGGGTTCTTGATTGGTTGACTAGGTCATCCACTTCCTCCAAGATGACATCTGACAACCCCAGCCAAGAATCGGTGGGAACGTCAGACACAACCCTTAGTTGGCATGGCCCGGGAGCGGGTCAGTGGCCCTCACCTGTCCTCAACCCGCCTATGTCCCATCCGATTGCCTCAGCCCGAGATCTACTATGTGGTCTGGGCTCAGCGCCACTATATAGCGAGGATGAACAATTTGAGGAGTGCAGTCAGCAGCTACGTGGCAGCGAAGAAATGGGGCCAATGTCCCCTGCATCTTGCAGTAGGCAGCAAAGTATTGATGTGGAGAGTGGCATGGGAAGTCATGTTGTGAGGGGCCAGCCTCGGCATACCAAGCCCGGTGATGAGGACATCAGTGATGATGAAACACAAATTGATGAGGATGGAGCCGACCGCACTTGGGAGCCGGGTGAAGCAAGGGCTTCATCATCGTCAGGAGAAGAGGGCGTCAGCTTGCGCGTCAGGCAAAGGCGCACCCAGCAAGTGGGTTGTGTGGACGTTAGTCAGCAGGGTAGCAGCAATGTGAGGTCGGGAGCCAAGTGGCCACGGGGTAAAAAACCCGCTTCGCAGGTCCAAGAAAGTAGCGGCATAGGGGCTCAGTGAGGCAGCGGCGGTAGTAGTCACTCAGTGCGGAGCGATGACTGTAAAATCAGCTACTCCGCAGTGTGGCAGTTCTTTGCTAAGACACCGGAGGAGCCGAATATGGGTATATGTAGAATCTGTGGACAGAAAGTGAAGCGTGGCCAGGGGAGCTACATTGGGCACCACGGCCCTGCGTCAACACATGCAGCGTCACCATCCGGTGGCCTGGGAGAAACGTGGCTCAGATTTGGTAGTCCATCCTGCCGCCACAGCAGCCAGTGGCACGCATGCCATTGCAGCCAGTCAAGGGTGTTCAGTGCGGCGGGGGCCATCGTTACCCCAAGGAGAACCCGCTTGTCCACGGGAAATGTGCAACGACTGACCTTTGTCAAGATGAATCAGGCGTGGATCGGCCAGGATTTCCACACACCAATGCCTTAGACGTCAGACTACATCAGCCATGACGCCTCACCCAAACTGTGAGAAATGAGTCTGGGTTCAAATTACCTGCCTCAGCCACTATTCTGATGCCGCCACCCGCCTGAAGCCACACATCTGCTGCCAGTTTCTCCATCTGCCACCGACCATCTTTACCAGGGACTGGTATTGCCACCCACTTCAACAGTCTGTCATTGTGCCACTGCCTGACCTCATGCTGCTGCTGCCGTGCCCTCCACACTGTGTCATTGTGCCACTCTGTGGCCTACTCCTGTTTTTGCCACCTCCAGAATGTCATTGTGCCACTGCCTGACCTCATGCTGCTGCTGTGGCTGCTGTTGTGACCTCCACTCTCTGTCATTATGCCACTCTGTGGCCTACTCCTGTTTTTGCCACCTCCAGAATGTCATTGTGCCACTCTCTGACCTCATGCTGCTGCTGTGGCTGCTGTTGTGACCTCCACTCTCTGTCATTGTGCCACTCTGTGGCCTACTCCTGTTTTTGCCACCTCCAGACTGTCATTGTGCACTGTTTGACCTCATGCCTCTGCTGCCGTGACCTCCACACTGTGTCATTGTGCCACTCTGTGGCCTACTACTGTTTTTGCCACCTCCAGAATGTCATTGTGCCACTGCCTGACCTCATGCTGCTGCTGTCGTGACCTCCACACTGTGTCATTGTGCCACTCTGTGGCCTACTTCTGTTTTAGCCACCTCCAGAATGTCATTGTGCCACTGCCTGACCTCATGCTGCTGCTGTGTCATTGAGCCACTCTGTGGCCTACTCCAGTTTTTGCCACCTCCAGCATGTCATTGTGCCACTGTCTGTCCTCATGCTGCTGCTGTGGCTGCTGTCTTGACCTCCACTCTCTGTCAATGTTCAACTCTGTGGCCTACTCCTGTTTTTGCCACCTCCAGAAGGTCATTGTACCACTGTCTGACCTCATGCTGCTTCTGTGGCTGCCGCTGTCACCTCCACACTGTGTCATTGTGCCACTCTGTGGCCTACTCATGTTTTTGGAACCTCCAGAATGTCATTGTGCCACTCTCTGACCTCATGCTGCTGCCGCTGTCACCTCCACACTGTGTCATTGTGCCACTCTGTGGCCTACTCCTGTTTTTGCCACCTCCAGAATGCCATAGTGCCACTCTCTGACCTCATGCTCCTGCCGCCGTCACCTCCACAATGTTTTATTCTGCCACTCTGTGGCCTACTCCTGTTTTTGCCACCTCCAGAATGTCATTGTGCCACTCTCTGACCTCATGCTGCTGCTGCTGTGACCTCCACTCCCTGTCATTGGACCACTCTGTGGCCTACTCCAGTTTTTGCCACCTCCAGAATGTCATTGTGCCACTTTCTGACCTCACGCTGCTGCCGCCGTCACCTACATACTGTGTCATTGTGCCCCTCTTTAGCCTACTCCTGTTTTTGCCACCTCCAGAATGTCATTGTGCCACTCTCTGACCTCATGCTGCTGTGGCATGCCGCCATCACCTCCACACTCTGTCACTAATGTTGCCACCTGAGCTCTCAGCTTGTTTTTTTCCAGCTTTCGCTGACATGACTTTATCAGGCAACATTCCCGCTTGAGTTTTTTGGTTAGTTTTGCCCTATTAAGTGCCCAGGGAATTTTATAGTGAAGCGATTCTAAGAGCGGCGGCACTCATCTACGTGTCATACTAAAACACAACATTGTATGAAGACCAAACCAAGCTCCCTCTGCATATTTAAGAATGGCACAACGTTCTCCTGCACCCTGCAGGCTCTGTGCAGCCTGGAAATAGCTGTTTTTTAACGCGATTCGTGCCGAAGTAATTCGGACAGAATCGAATTTTGTCGGAAAATTTTTGAGAAATTCGCCCATCTCTAATTCTATTCTTCCCTCAGTTAGAGGGGTAGAGTCTGCGCCTGAAACCGAAAAGGGAGAACATAACAGAATTAGTTCTAACCCTAAAGCTTGGGCCACAGCCATGCTAATGAAACTGACAGCAGCTCCTGAATTGATCAAGGCATGGGTTTCTGCTAATGCAAACACAAAACACAAAAGAGTAGTCGGACGGTCCAAGTCGATAACAAGACGGGCAGGAGAAACCAGAAACACAAGCAGGGTCAAAAGGTACAGAAGATTCAAAAGGTGAAGGCTAACTATAGGTACAGAATAGCTATAGCAGGCCCAGGAAGAAGGAAGCGGTGGCTATAGATAGGTAAAGGGAGGAAGCAGAGCAGAAGGGATAGGAAGCTGAAGCTGTCAATCACCAGAGAATCGATTAACCCCTAGGAGTGCTGGAGGATTCCTGGCCAAGGGCGTTGGCCAGAAATCAATAAAGATCCAGGACTAAGAGCAGTGTTCACACACAGGAAAGCCAAGCCGCAGTTATGGTCGCAGCGGCCGTGGACAGCGACTACGGCCAGATTGCACGATCATGACAACAAGCCTTCACAGTAGGAGAAATCTATTAGGAAGAACTTTGCTAAATATACAAATTCTATGGGATTAGCTGACAATCTTACCTGTATTGGGCACATCCATTAGTCTCCCAGTGACTAATGAAAGAGGAGAGCAATATCCAACATGTCCCCACAAGTGAAAAGCTGCTTATAGAATTATTTGTCGGCATTACTCCCCATTGATATAAACATGCACGCTAGGACATGTGCAAATTTATGGGGAGTTGGGGAAAAAAAGTAATTTGTCCAACTGTTCTTTATGTATATGGTGATCTTTAGTTTCAGCTTATTGTAATGGCCTCAGACTATCCCCAAATATATCAGTGTACCCCATAAAGCTGACCATGCACATAAGTTGACCGTTAGCTGAACTAGATAATAGATTAGATGTTGCACTACTAGTGAACTTCTGTGTTTATTCTGGGTGCTCGTGGGCAGGATACCACTTCAAGAAATACACTGTAATGATCCATGGCATACCATTTACAGAGTGTGAAAAAGTTATTCTATATATTCAATACACAGTTCTCCAGAAATCAAGGTTACAGGTAAGGTAATATTATTATCCAAGTTAGGGGGTACCTGTACACCTGAGTTATTCCTCCTGATGTTCTTCAGGCGTTTGTTGATCTCCCACGGGGAACAAGGCCTGGTTGGGCAGCTCCTCAGGACATGGCCAGACTCTCCACAGTAGAAACACAAGGCATTATCCACCCGATGCTTCCTTCTGATAGCTGCCGACGTAGAGCCTAATATCATGGGTTCCTCTCCTGAACCCCAGGTGGCAGATGACGAAGGTAGTGGAAGAGTAGTTGTAGCAGAAACGGCAGAGAAAGGCTGGACAGGAGAGTCTGACCTGAACTGTCCAGTAGACCCCTCAGCCTTTTCCATGCGTCTCTCTCTCAACCTTCTGTCAATGGTTATAGCCAAAGTCATAAAATCTCCAAAAGTCTCTGGAATAGGGTGAATGACCATCACATCCTTTACTGCCTCATACAGCCCTTGTCTTAAGAGAGTTTTGAGAGGTTGGTCGGGCCACCCAATTACCGAACTCAATTGGCGGAATTCGGAGCAATAATCCTCAGTTGAGCGGCGACCTTGCTGGATGGATAGGAGGTGGGTTTCTGCTAATGCTGCTCGGTTGGGGTCATCATAAATCTGGCCTAGTGCAAGAAAACAATTATTCACCGACCTCCATTCCGGGGCCTCAGGAGGTAAGCCTAATGCTCATACCTGAGGTTGACCGTGGAGGAGGGATACCGCCATTGCGACCCTCTCAGCCTCTGAGGAAAAATGGGTAAATCGAAAAAACAGGTGACAAGACTCCCTGAAGGTTTGAAATGCATCAGGATTACCATCAAAACAGTTGGGAAGCTGCATATTCCGTTTCTGCTGTAAATATTGTCCAACTAGCCCAGGAGCCGATACGGATACTGATGAGACGACTGGATCCGGGGCCGGGGGTAGACATGGCGTCCAGACGAAGCGAGATCTGGGACATAAGACCCGCCATGCCCTGAAACTGCGTTGTTAATTCATCTAGGCAGTCAGAAACCGACAGGTCAGTATTCATCCTGAACCGCCGAGGAATTAATTTAGAATAAAGGCCTGCTATAATGTCAGTGGTAGTCAGGGACGAAGCCAATGACACAGACAAGTGAAGCCCTGACACTCGCCCCAACCTCTGTCCCTGCCTTTTGGGGAACCCGACTCCTTAACAGGCCGGCCCCAACCAGAAGACTGAGGGGCCACTCACACGGCTTATTCTGTGACTGATTCCAGCCGTACTGCGCGCCGGATTTGCCCTGCAGTACGGCTGGAATCCGTGCCCAGTAATTATGGTACTCCACAGTTCTCATAGAGAACTGTGTATTCCGTCTCTCCTTCCGGCTCGGCGAATCCGCCGCGGGGGGGGAGAAAGTGACATGCACATTATTTACGGCGTGTACGCTCTGTGAATAATGAGTGTCTATGGGGCCGGCGAGCTGCCGGCCCCCAAGCCCCGGCCCCGCTGCACGTCAGCCGGCGTAATTGCGGGGTGAAATCCGTCCCCGCAATTATGTCGGCAATAAGCTGTGTGAACATTGCCTGACACTGCACTGAGCTAAGTGCACACAGGCAGAGATGAACAAACACAAAACACAAAAGAGTAGTCGGACGGTCCAAGTCGATAACAAGATGGGCAGGAGAAACCAGAAACACAAGCAGGGTCAAAAGGTACAGAAGATTCAAAAGGTGAAGGCTAACTATAGGTACAGACTAGCTATAGTAGGCCCAGGAAGAAGGAAGCGGTGGCTATTGATAAGTAAAGGGAGGAAGCAGAGCAGAAGGGATAGGAAGCAGAAGCTGTCAATCACCAGAGAATCGATTAACCCCTAGGAGTGCTGGAGGATTCCTGGCCAAGGGCGTTTGCCAGAAATTAATAAAGATCCAGGACTAAGGCCAGTGTTCACACACAGGAAAGCCAAGCCGCAGTTATGGTCGCAGCGGCCGCGGACAGCGACTACGGCCAGAGTGCACGATCATGACAACAAGCCTTCACAGTAGGAGAAATCTATTAGGAAGAACTTTGCTAAATATACAAATTCTATGGGATTAGCTGACAATCTTACCTGTATTGGGCACATCCATTAGTCTCCCAATGACTAATGAAAGAGGAGAGCAATATCCAACATGTCCCCACAAGTGAAAAGCTGCTTATAGAAGAATTTGTCGGCATTACTCCCCATTGATATAAACATGCACGCTAGGACATGTGCAAATTTATGGGGAGGTGGGGAAAAAAAGTAATTTGTCCAACTGTTCTTTATGTATATGGTGATCTTTAGTTTCAGCTTATTGTAATGGCCTCAGACTATCCCCAAATATATCAGTGTACCCCGTAAAGCTGACCATGCACATAAGTTGACCGTTAGCTGAACTAGATAATAGATTAGATGTTGCACTACTAGTGAACCTCTGTGTTTGTTCTGGGTGCTCGTGGGCAGGATACCACTTCAAGAAATACACTGTAATGATCCATGGCATACCATTTACAGAGCGTGAAAAAATTATTCTATATATTCAATAGACAGTTCTCCAGAAAAATGCTTCTGTGTTAGGCATGGACAAAATGCAAAGAGAATCCAGAAATATTATGAAAGTTTTTGGCTCAAATTCAGAGCCTTTGTCAGATATAGCTTGGCATAGTTGAGGGGAATTCGTGGTCATGCTGGAGAGTGTGTGAAGCTTCTGGATTTGAGCCAAAAATGTTCATAATATTTCTGGATTCTCTTTGCATTTTAGCCATACCTAACATTGAGGCATTTTTCTGGAGAACTGTCTATTGAATATATAGAATAAATTTCTCACTCTGTAAAGCATCTAAATAGTATGCCGTAAATCATTAGTCAGCGGAACCAGATGGCCAATGGCCCACCTGGTTCTGGAAAGGTGGATTCCCCAATGGGCTCTGAGTCCCAGCGCATGTCCACAGGATATGTATACAGTTGAAAACTACGGTGGAACATTGTCATGGGCATTCTGCCCCACCAACTACTACTATAGACACAGGAAGCGTTATGTAATAACTGCATACTGCCTGCATATTACTAATGCCTGCAAAATGCCTCGAGCAACATCCTGATGGAGGCAGCATAGTGACATCACACCACCCATGGCAATCACAAGCTCTCAGAGGAGGAATGGGGAGAGGTATTTTTTATGTTTAAAAGAGGCCTCCATAGTTACTTGAGAGCTCAATATACTTACCCATTTACTTTCTGGGGCACTATAAATCTACCTACTGAGTGGGGTATATATCTACCTACCCTCTCTGGGGACCTACCTACTTATTAAGGAGTCTTTATACCTTTTTACCTTTTGTAGGGCCTTTATAGCTACTTATCCACTTAATAGGGGCCCTTTATTCCTACCTACTTTGTGTGGGGCTTATAAACCTACCTACAGTGGGTACAGAAAGTATTCAGACCCATTAATGAGCAAAAAAATGAACTTTTTGGATCTTACCAAATGGCTGCAATGAAAGAAAGAGGGAAAAATGTAAAGGGTTCAGAATACTTTCTGTACTTTCTGTTATTTCATTGCAGCAAGTCTCCCATCCCCATACTGCATCTCTGGAGCTTAGCCACAGTGATCTTGGGGTACTTCTTTACGTCTCTCATCCAGACGCTTCTCCCACAATTGCTTAGTTTGGCTGGGCAGCCAGGTCAAGGAAGAGTTGTGGTCGTCCAAAACTTCTTCCATATTAGTATTATGAAGGCCACTGTACGTACTCTTAGGAACCTTGAGTGCTGCAGAAATTCTTTTGTAACCTTGGCCAGATCTGTTCCTTGCCACAATTCTGTCTCTAAGCTCCTTGGGCAGTTCCTTAGACCTTATTATTCTCATGTGCTCTGACATGCACTGTGAGCTGTGAGGTCTTACATAGACAGGTGTGTGCCTTTCCTAATTAAGTCCAATCAGTTCAACTAAACACACCTGGACTCCAATGAAGGAGTAGAACCATCTCAGAAGGAAATAGACAGCATGTGAGTTACATATGAGTGTCACAGCAAAGGGTCTGTATACTTATGACCAGGGGATATTTCATTTTTCCTTGTTTAATAAATTTGCAAACATATCTACATTTCTGTTTTTTTCTTTCAAGGTGCAGAGTGTACATTAATGAGTAGAGATGGGTGAATCGATTCTAACGAATTGGAATTCGTTTAGAATTTCAGGAAAACTTTGATTCTGAACGAAGTCGAAGTGTGGGGTGATTCGCGGGAACGAAGCGTGTTTTTTAATTGATAAAGTGGCTGCAAGCACATGGCGTTACATGGGGCAAAGAACTTTGGGAGGAAGAAAGGAGTACCCTTAATGACATGTGCAAAGATGAAGCCAATCAAAGACCGGCGGGAACACTATGTAAGTCCGGACGCCATGCTTGCTCCTCACACTGCTCTCGTTGTGCCATGTTGTAGCTGCTGCAGCTGCAGTAGCTGAGCTCTCACACAAAAGAAATAACTTTTAAACAGCAATTTTTTGGGGGGTTTCACAGCTTTTCTCAGAGACTGCTTCACTTACGTTCTAATTTTGATTTTGTGGGGTATTGGAATTGAAGGCCAGTGTGCATCCAATTCAGCTGCATATACATTTTAATGCTATCTGCTCAGTTCTGGAGCACATTGAATATCCAAGGCTTATCTAAGCCTGTTTTTGCTGTTGTATTCAGTTAAAGAAACAGTGTTTTTACAATCCACATAGCTGATAATTTTTGGGAGCTCATTTCTTTTGCGCAATTTATATCTAAGGGTTAATTAAGTGTGTTTCTGCTGTTGTAGTTAATAAAAGAAAGGTTTTTTTCAACGCCAAAGAAGAAATTTTGCCTGTAGCATAATTCATATCCAAAGGTTAATTAAGCCTTTTTCTGCTGTTGTAGTCAGTAAAATGCCCGTCGTTTTAACATGCCACATAGCTGTTCATTTTTGGCTGCTCATTTCTTTTGCGCAATTTATATCCAAGGGTTAATTAAGCATTTTTCTTCTGTTGTAGTCAGTAAAATACACGTCGTTTTAACACGCCACATAGCTGTTAATTTTTGTCTGATCATTTCTGTTGCGCCATTTATATCCAAGGGTTAATTACGCATTTTTCTGCTGTTGTAGTCAGTAAAATACACGTCGTTTTAACACGCCACATAGCTGTTAATTTTTGGCAGCTCATTTCTTTTGCGCAATTTATATCCAAGGGTTAATTAAGCGTTTTTCTGCTGTTGTAGTCAGTAAAATACATGTTGTTTTGACACGCCACATAGGTGTTAATTTTTGGCAACTCATTTCTTTTGCGCAATTTATATCCAAGGGTTAATTAAGCATTTTTCTGCTGTTGCAGTCAGTAAAATACACGGCGTTTTAACACGCCACATAGCTGTTAATTTTTGGCAGCTCATTTCTTTTGCGCAATTTATATCCAAGGTTAATTAAGCCTTTTTCTGCTGTTGTAGTCAGTAAAATACACGTCGTTTTAACACACCACATAGCTGTTCATTTTTGGCTGCTCATTTCTTTTGCACAAATTAGATCAAAGGGTTAATTAAGCTTTTTCTGCTGTTGTAGTCAGTAAAATACATGTCGTTTTAACACGTTACATAGCTGTTAATTTTTGGCAGCTCATTTCTTTTGCGCAATTTATATCCAAGGGTTAATTAAGCGTTTTTCTGCAGTCAGTAAAATACACGTCGTTTTAACACGCCACATAGATGTTCATTTTTGGCTGCTCATTTATTTTGCGCAATTTATATCCAAGGGTTAATTAAGCGTTTTTCTGCTGTTGCAGTCAGTAAAATACACGTCGTTTTAATACGCCACATAGCTGTTAATTTTCGGCTGCTCATTTCTTTTGCGCCATTTATATCCAAGGGTTAATTAAGCGTTTTTCTGCTGTTATAGCCAGTAAAATACACGTCGTTTTAACACGTCGCATAGCTGTTAATTTTTGGCACCTCATTTCTTTTGCGCAATTTATATCCAAGGCTTAATTAAGCGTTTTTCTGCTGTTGTAGTCAGTAAAATACACGTTGTTTTAACACGCCACATAGCTGTTCATTTTTGGCTGCTCATTTATTTTGCGCACTTTATATCCAAGGGTTAATTAAGCGTTTTTCTGCTGTTGTAGTCAGTAAAATACACATTGTTTTAACACGCCACATAGCTGTTCATTTTTGGCTGCTCATTTCTTTTGCACAATTTATATCCACAGGTTAATTAAGTGTGTTTCTGCTATTGTAATCAGTAAAATAAACTATGTTTTTCAACGCCAAAGAAGAAATTTTTCCTGTAGCATAATTTATATCTGAAGGTTAATTAAGCCTGTTTGTGCTTTTATATTCAGTAAAATACACAGTGTTTTTAAACGGCACATACAAGTAAATTTTTCCTGGCCATTTGTGGAGCGCAATTTATATCCAAGGGTTACCCAAGCTTGTTAGTGGGTTCATTTGGAGTCAAATACAGGGTGTGTATTTATCATATACAGATATCTTCACTAAACAGAGTCTGTAAATTGTTGAACAAACAGTATGTCAGACAGAGAGGTGGCAGTCTCTTCACATGCGACTGGCAGTGGCATAAACATTCCTGGAGTAGGCACAGATCACAGCACAGTAAAGGGAAGTCGCAGCAGGGGTGACTCGGTGAGGCCAGAACTGCCGGTGTGATGTAGCGGCCGTGTGTGGATCAGAAACCCAAGGGTTCTTGATTGGTTGAGTAGGTCATCAACTTTATCCCAGATGACATCTGACAACCCTAGCGGTGGGTTCGACAGATACAACTCTTAGTTGGCATGGCCCGGGAACAGATCAGCGGCTCTCACCTGCCCTCAACCCGCCTCTGTCCCTCAGCCAGAAACTTAGTATGTGGTCTGGGCTCAGTGCCTCTATACAGTGAGGACGAACAATTTGAGGACAGTCAGCAGATACTTGGCAATGAAGAGGTGGGACAGACATCCCCTGCTTCTTGCAGTATTGATGTGGAGAGTGGCATGGGAGGTTTTTTGGCGGCCGGTCAGCCTCTGCATACCAAGACCGTTGAGAAGGACAGCAGTGACAATCAAACACTCATGAAGTATAAACATGATGGTTTGAATCCATTTTCTGCATTACACCAGTTTGTTCAAATGCACCATATGGAACCTGAACTGAAGGAGACCATAACTACAGGGAATGTTTTAGGTGCTTATGTTGCATTCCGTGCCATTTTTGATGGAATTCAGTACAAAACTGGAATGGGACAGAACAAAAAAGAAGCAAAAGCATATGCTGCAGAACAGGCTTTGTATGAACTTCTTCAGTATGAAGAATGTGAATCGTATGTCCAACTTACAGAAACTAAAAACACAAGTCCTTCTGGAGGCCCTCACCTGTTACCGGTGGAACAAATTACAACCACACAGATTTCAAGTGGTTTAAGAAAGCAAGTTGATAAACGTTCATTTGTTCATGAACAGATAACACAGGTGATAAAGGAAAAGTTTGCTGAACTATTATCCAGGTGTTCAGATTTGGAAGCTGTGGAATCCTTAGCTGCATTTGTAATGGAAAAGTCCTCACACCCCTAAAATTTTTTTTTTT